>JAYJMB010085029.1:0-21188 GCA_036873735.1 Pouteria campechiana | reverse complement strand
AATTGTAATCATTCAAAGAAATCAAATTGAACTTAAAATAACTTAAAACAACTACCTATTTACCTTAATTAATTGAGAAATTTGCATAGTCCTCACACTCCAATTTCCACCCTTTAACAAAGCCTTAATTCTCTATTAAAATTTTTAGCAAACCCCCTTAAATTAGGGTTTGAAATTCCTTGAAGATAAATTAACTTTTGCATAATATTCTTTCATAAACATCATCACCATTTAAATTAGATTAAACACTTACCTTAATCTTCAAATTCTTTTGGTGGGTCCCACTGATCAGTAATACTTCATCATATTTGGATGACTGCCACTTCTTGATCTCAAGAGAAAATACATCCTATGGCCAACAAATTACTTGAATCAACTTTTGCTGTATATCACTTGAAGCAAAATTGTCTAAAATGGAAGATTAGGATGATGGGGAAAAGGGTTTATCTTGGCTAACATGGGCTAGAAGATGAAAATGATGTAAAAACATACTTTTTATATTGTTTTTTATTTTGGTAGTCTATGTTCCACCCACTTCCATGCACATTCACTGTTTTGAATTTTCAAAATGCCATCAAATTATCATTCTTTACACATGTGAGTCATCCATTTGATATATTATATGCCCAAATCAAGTTCCCATCTATTATTTCCACAATTTCATCATTTATTTTTTAATTAATTTTGGTTAAATTGAAATTTTCTAGAAATTAATGACAACTCAGTTCTTTGGCTTTCCACATGTAAGTTTTAATTTTTCTTCACCTATTAATTATTAATTAATATATATCCTCATCATCCTCACATTAATATGGATATTTTATCCATTTTTATAATTTGTTGATAATAAAATTCCTCAAAATTTCAATTTTACAGTATGCCGCACTAGAAAAATTATTGAAACTTTACATTAGTGAAAATTTACATGTTTGAAACTTCTAAGGCCTTACATTCCACCCTCCTTATAAAAAGTTTCATCCTTGAAATTTAGACAATTTAATGAGGATACTTCGGCTGTATTATATCCTAAAGCTCCCATGTAGCCTTGTCTTCCAAGTGACGACTCCACTGTACTTTAACTAGGGAAATAGTTTTATTTCTTAACTACTTCTCTCTCCTGTCTAGGATATGGATTGGCTGCTCAATATATTGCAAATTTTCACTCAACTATACCTCATCAAAAGCCAAAACATGAGAAAGATCCGATTCATATCTCCATAGTGATGACACATGAAACACATTATGGATTCCGCTCAATGAAGGTGGTAATGTAATGCGATAAGCCACCTTACCAATCCATTCCAATATCTCATATGGCCCGACATATCTAGGGATTAGCTTACCCTTGGTGACAAATCGCACCACATCTCTCATAGTTGACACTTTAAGAAAGACTCAATCTCCCACTTGAAACTCTAGGTCATGCCAACGTGTATCTACATAAATCTTCTGGTGAGATTGGGCAACTCGGATCTTCTCCTTGATCTAGACTACTTTTTCAACTATATCTGCAATCATTTGTGGCTCTATAATGTCATTCTCCCCCACTTCTGACCAGTATAGGGGTGTTCGACACTTACGCCCATATAATGCCTCAAAAGGAGCCATGCCAATGCTGTAGTGATAGTTATTATTGTAGGCGAACGCCACCAAAGTAAGATACTAGCTCCAGGATTTGCCCCTTTTGAGGACACAAGCTCTCAACATGTCCTCTATTTGCTAGTTCACCCTCTCAATCTCCCCATTAGTTTAGGGGTGATATGTATTGCTGAAATCCAGACGTGTACCCATAGCCTTATGCAAAGCTATCCAGAACTTAGATATAAAACTGATCCATGGTCAGAAATAATGACCATGGGCACACCATGTAGTCTCACTATCTCCTTTTGATAATCCATGTATATTTCTCAGTTGTGTATGTAGTACGAACGAGAATAAAGTGGTATCTCAGGATGCCATCAGCACCAATAATATAATCAAGTAGTCCACCGCTTTGAGCTCTCTCTCTCAGTTTCTAAAATTCTTCATTTGTAGTCTCCATCTGGGCAGTCCAAATATCATCTAGCAAAGTGGGCTTAATAGATAACTGACATAACTGTGCCACTAGCCCTCTCATTCCCACATACAACTCCATTTGCCTCATCTCTTCAAAAGGCCCATTCCTTTGTGTGAGCAGGCATGCCATGCTACTGCCCGATATCCTGCTCAGTGCATCTACTACAACATTTGCCTTGCCTGGATGATAATGGATATTCAAATCATAATCTTTTAGCAGCTCAAGCTATCGCCTCAGTCTCATATTTAGCTCTTTCTGAGTGAAAATGTACTTCAAGCTTTTATAATCTATGTATATGTCACACTTTTCACCATAGAGATAATGTCTCAATCTTTAAGGCAAATATGACAGCTGCCCTAGATCATGGGTGGGGTAGCTACTCTCATGAGGCTTCGGCTAGCATGATGCATAAGCAATAACATTTCCATGTTGCATCAATACACACCCTAATTCATGTTTAGATGCATCACTGTATACTACAAATCCACTCCGTCCAATAGGAACTTTCAGAACTAGAGCTTTTACTAGCCTCCTCTTTAATTCCTGGAATGCTGCCTCACATTGATCATTCCATTTGAATTGCACTCCCTTATGAGTCAACTGTGTAAGAGGTATGGCTATAGTAGAGAATCTCTCAACAAATTAGCGGTAATAACCCGCCAATCCCAGAAAACTGTGAACTTCTGTTGCTGTAGTAGGTTGGGGCCAGTTTACCACAATTTCAATCTTATGTGGATCCACAGAAATACTAGCTCTTAATATAATATGTCCCAAAAATGCTACATTGTTCATCCAGAAGTCACATTTCTTTAACTTGGCATACAACTTTTCTTCTCTCAGTCGCTACAAAACCAATCTCAGGTGAGTTTCATGCTCCTCTTTACTTTTGGAATAAATCACTACGTTGTCAATAAATACGATCATAAAGTGATCTAAATATGGCCTAAATACCCTTATCATGAGATCCATGAATACTGCTGGAGCATTGGTCAATCCGAATGGCATTACTAAGAATTCATAGTGTCCATATCGGGTCCTGAATGCAGTCTTTATCACATCTGTCACCTTAACCTTCATTTGATGATAGCCTGACTGAATATCAATCCTTGAGAATACAATAGCCCCTCGTAACTGATCTAGCAAATCATCTATATGGGTAATGGATACTTATTTTTTATTATTTCCTTATTGAGCTCTTGGTAGTCAATGTATAGGCATAGACTACCGTCTTTCTTCTTCACAAACAGGATGGGAGCACCCCAAGGTGACACACTAGGGTTGATAAATCCCTTATCCATCAACTCTTGCAATTGCACCTTCAATTCAGCCAGTTCCACTAGTGTCATTCTATACGGTGCTCTGGATACAGGCTCTGCCCTAGGCTGAAGGTCAATATTGAACTTGACTTCCCGCTTAAGAGGTAATCCAGATAGTTCTCCTGGAAACACATTTGGAAAGTCTCTCACAACTAAGATATCCTCCACTGATCTATGCTCATAGTGCACATCTATGAAGGAAATCAAATAAGCTTCATGCCCCTTCCACATTAAACTGAGAGCTCTCATAGCAAAAATTAGCTTAAGAGCTTCTCTTGTAGATGAATTCCGAAAAGTGATATCTATCTCATCAGGAGTCTTCAAGATCACCTATTTGGTTTTGAAATCTATCTTAGCTTCATGCTTAGCCAGCCAATCCATCACCAATATAATATCTAATCCTTCCATATTTAATACTATCAAATTAGCATAGAAACATCTACTTTCAATTACTATGGGAATGTCGTAACATTTTTCTGAGGCTGTACTAATTGCCTTTAGCAGTGTGGAGACCTCTACCATTTGATGCATGAGATGTGTGTAGATAAGCCAGTTTTATGAACAAATGCAATGGATACAAAAGACTGGGAAGCACCTGGATCAAATAAGATATATGCCATATAGTTGAAGATGAGGAGATTACCTGTAACTACATGATCCATTGCTTGTGCTTCTTGCACTGTGGTAGCCTATACAACTATCATAGTTTGGGGTCTCTGCTCTACAAACTGCCTCCCAAGCGGTACATACGTCCCATGGCCTTAGCCTCTCATCTGTGGGCCACCACACTCAGACTAGGGTGGTGCCCTAGAAGAAACACTCTCACTCTTTCCCTGAAGAGTGGGACAATGCAGTCTAATGTGGCCTGGCTCGCCACACTGATAGCAAACAATTAGTTTCCTCTGCTCTGCTCCCCATAGCTCGTTGGCTGTTTGGCTTGGCTCTCTAAACTGAGTAGGGGTCTGCCTAGTAGACTTCTTTTCCTCTCTCTTCAAAGCAGGACAATGTGGTTGAATATGTCCAGGCTAGCTACAATGATAACTTGTCCTCTCAGAGGTGACTCCACTGCTTTGCCCAGTTCGAAGCTTCTTTCTTTGCCCCGAATCACTAGTCTTGGCATGTCGCCTCTCTTGGAATTTTTGGCGCTCTTCTTCTTCCCTCTCTGCTATTTTGGCCCATTCCAGGATATCCTCATATCTAGTCAACATAAAGAGGGTCACGTTCTGCCTGATGCTCCATCGTAGACCTTCCTGAAATTTCTGGGCTGCCTTTGCGGAGTCTCTTGGGCCCATGGTACAAATTGGCGAAGGAGCGGAACTGCTTATCATATTCTGCCACAGGTCTCCTCCCCTGCACTAGTGTCATGAACTTGGTCATCCATTTTTCTCTCTCACTAGCGGGTACATAACAGAGAAAGAGCCTATCTCTAAACTCTTCTCATGTCAAACCAGCTCTTGCAGCTAGCAAGGTCACCCTCTTCATCTTCCACTAGCATTCGGCATCTCCCTCTAGCTGGTAGACAACATACAATACCTTGTGCTCCTCTGAACACTGCGTATAGGTGAACACCTTCTCTATCTTGGAGATCCAGTCGTCCATGACCCTGTAGTCACTCTGGCCTCTAAATACTGGAGGTTTCACACTGTGAAAGGCCTTCATGTTTAGCCCCTGACCTTGGTGCACCTATAAAGTCTGGCCCACTTCCACTATTGACTCTGGCACACGGGTCAGCCTCCTAGCGGGTCCAACAATATGAGTAGGCTCATCTGCCAGTCTCCGCTGAGCCTATATGAAGTCCTAAACTACTTGGGTGAGGTTGGCTACCATTGTCATCACAGCAGCAAACTCTGGTCTAGCTCCTGGTACTGTACCATTGGCCCCTACCGGCTCCTATACAGTCTTAGGCTACTACCTCTGCTCAGGTTCCAAAATAACCTCTTCCTTCATCTCATTAGAGGTTGGCCTTGAGCCATTGCCTCTAGCTGGCTGGCTCTGCTCTCTCTGATCATCTCTAATCACCACAATTGTGTATCAAGATTGAGTGGTTCACCTTGGTGGCTCCTCCTCCACCATGGGCTCTTTGCCCTTGTCCACTTGCTTCTTGGGTGCCATTACTGCACAATATCACATTCTCAGGTCATATATCTACATAATATTACATTTCTAAGACATACACTTGCATAATCATACTTGCTTAAGTTCAATGACTCAAAATGAAAGGTTCATGTTTACAAGCTAAACTAACGCTCCTCCATGTTTCTAAAATATATTAATGTAACCTAAGCATGTCATTACTTAATGATTTGACAGTCATACTTCACACTTTTACCACCTTGGGTGCATTATACTCTGATACCACCTGTAATGTCCCTCCTCCCTAAAGCATTACTAGTAGTAAATTCAGAGGAAATTCTGGCAAAGTCTCCCCTGATTTACCACCATTATCCTATATAGAACATGCTAAACCACAATAATTATATAACAAATACCCTCAAATATGCAAATATAATATGGCCACCTCGAAGCCCTACCATTTTCTATACAAATTATATAATTGCCACCTCCAAACCACACATCACCACAACACCCACAGACCAAGATTGGGATACACTATACCCTAGCTGTCAAATCATATACACCCACACCATAAAATGACATGCTGTAAAACTAAGTAATGATACATGTCTAATATACATCCAAAATTCATCCAATAATATACATCATGAAAAGGAGTAAAGCCTCTACTTGACCTAGCCCCTTCATAAAACCCAACACCTTGTTGGGCTCCGTCCTCTGACCTGTCAGCTAAAAATTTAAATAAAAGGGTGAGTCTAGGCAAAACTCAATAAGCAGGTAACCACAAAAACATGACTATAAATAATGTAATAAACGACAGCAAATAAAGTAGTAAACAATTATGCAAATAGGTCGCCATGCCATATGCAGGATGTCATAGTCAATCAATGGCCAAGTTCATTAAAATTTTAATGTTAACATCTTATTAATTATTTCATACATATACTCATAATGACATCATACACATAGTTAATCGGTCAATATCGGCTCGAATACCGATACGTCATAATGCCCTTTTGTATCTGTTAATCAACGATTATCTCTTATACCAGTATATACCCCACCATCATCCACACACTCCTCCTCAAGAAGCACACAAACCAGAATACTATCCTTTCACTCTTTAGAGTGTTAGGTCCATCCTAGCACTCCCGGCTAGAAGCCTACTGAGCCCACACAATCATATTGTTGTATCCAGTGGCACCTCGCCCTTATCACCTCACAAGAGTACAAGTTCTCTATAAACACGCCTACACAAGCTACTCAGGTCAATCATGGCAATTAGGTCATCCAGGCCAATAGCAACATCCAGCCATGCCGGCTGCCCACACAACCGCCCATTGGCCAACTAGGCCACTCCTCCGCACATGGTGGACACAGATTGGCCCCACAGCCATCATAAAATACATATATGAGCCACACTGGGCTCTACGCTAATTAGCCACGAAAATTAAATTTTATCGGTACTCCCGGGGGTATAAAATACATATACATAATTTCTAAAATAAAATTTTTATTTACTATTTTATAAAAATTCAATTGGCATGAAAATATTTCTATAGATTCCCAATAATATGAAAAATGTTTGATCAAAATTTTAGGTCAAAATAATGTAAATTGACCAATTTAAAATTAAAATATAAACATATAAAGAAAAAATGTTAGACGAAATTATACATCTCTTTTTCCACTCAAAATTTTATGAACAAATTCCACCGTTTGACCCCTAAAAAAAATATGAACATTAAATACCCTAAAAATGAGACGCTGATAATGTCCCACCCTTTTGAAATTTTGCTTTATTTTTAACCTTCTCATTTTGAATTAATTTAAGCTAAAATTTTTACCAAAATTGTATTTTAACCTCATATTTTTATTTTAGCAAAATAACATCACTAAATTAGGTTTTAATCAATCTCAAAATGGGTACTTGGTAAGGTATTCTGTTAGTGCACTGTTCATCCGAATTTCATTATTTTCAATGCAATTTAATTCATGCTAATATAATACATTAATTATGGTTGAATGGGGCAAATAATGTATGTTTAAAATCATGTAACTTATATACAAAAATTTCAGATCACAAGAGCCCAAATTGTAATCATTCAAAGAAATCAAATTAAACTTAAAATAACTTAAAACAACTACCTGCTTACATTAATTAATTGAGAAATTTGCACAACCCTTACACTCCAATTTCGCCCTCTAATAATGCCTTAATTCCCTATTAAAACTTTTAGCAAACCCCCTTGAATTAGGGTTTGAAATTCCTTGAAGATAAATCAACTTTTGTATAATATTCTTTCATAAACATCATCACCATTTAAGTTAGATTAAGAACTTATCTTAATCTTCAAATTACTTTGGTGGGTCCCACTGATTAGCAATACTTCACCATGTTTGGATGACTGCCATTCTTGATCTCAAGAGAAAATACATACTATGGCCTACTAATTACTTGAATCAACATTTGTTGTGGATCACTTGAAGCAAAATTGTCTAAAATAGAAGATTAGGATGATGGGAAAAAGGGTTTATGTTGGCTAACATGGGATGGAAGATGAAAATGATGGAAATGGGATGGGCATTGCAAAAACACACTTTTTATATTGTTTTTTTTTATTTTGATAGTCTATGCTCCACCCACTTCTATGCACATTCACTCTCTTGAATTTTTAAAATGCTATCAAATTATCATTCTATACACATGTGAGTCATCCATTTGATATATCATATGCCCAAATCAATTTCCCATCTATTATTTCCACAATTTCATCATTTATTTTCCAATTAATTATGGTTAAATTGAATTTTTTAGAAATTACCAGCAACTCAGTTTTTTGACTTTTCGTATATAATTTTTAATTTTTTTTCACCTATTAATTATTAATTAACATATGTCCTCATCATCCTCACATTAATATGGATATTCTATTCATTTTTATAATTGTTTATAATATAATTCCTCAAAAATTTAATTTTACAGTATGCCGCATCGAATCCTCCAGTGTTAAAAATGTAAATTTTCACTAGTGTAAAGTTTTGGTAATTTTTCCAATAAACTCTTTATACCACTCTATTGTTGCACGGATTCCTTTTCTTATAGTAGAAGATCCAAAAACCTAAATAAAGATTATACAATGTAATACCTCTTATTAGGCTTAGTTGTGCTCAATAACAGCTCAAATTTAAATAATAAACAATAATTTTACAGTGCTCTGAACTCCTCTTTTATAGGATTTGATTTAGCTTTGTACTTGTTGATTGTTAGAGTGCCTTGGAGTGAATGCACTTGGAGACTTGATTGGGTTTCTTATGATTGATTCATATTTTATTCTTAGAACTCACAAGAATCTTCTTTTTCTTCAATGGAACTTCTATTTATAAGTTCTCAAGCTTTCAATAATTTGGAGGAGGACCATTTGAAATCTAGTCATTATGAAATATCAAATCAATTTTTTGACCGTTACGACTATAAATCTCTATAATAACCTCTCCTCTATAGAAAAACTCTATAGACGATCATGGCCTCTAAAGAACTTTGTAGGTTTCCTCTATCCATGGCTTGATAAAATACAGTTTTCACAAAGTGCTCTATAAACCTCTGGACATCATGACTTAGAGCACCTAAAAATTTAGCAAGTGCTACAGACCTCTATAGCCTTGGGCTCCCCTCCATCGGTGCAATGCTTGAGAACATTATTTTAGTGGCCCTGACAGAACTATGTAGCCCAACGCATCTCCTCTATAGATCTCCTCTATCACATAAAATCATACCAAAACTTCATTAGCTTAAGTTTAGGTCATTTACAAGTTTTTTGTCAACAAAGCTACACACCTAGTAAAAAAAAAAGCTACAACACTCACTCTTTTTGATAATGATGAAACTTGGTGACTTGTGAAAATAAAAATACATGCTAATGAACTAAGTAAGCTCCCCCTCTTTATTTTATTCAATAAGCCTTTGGGAGTTTTGTTTAATTTCTGCTCATATGCTAAGATGGTCCATATTTTCATATTCCATAATAGTTTTATAAGTTTAGTTCTCCACCTCTACATGTCATCTTCCTCAAGTCATAACACCATGAAAATTTTTTATTTTAATTATTTTTGGTATCATTATTAAATAAATTTTAAAAAATAAAATAAATGACTTTGATTTACCCAAATCATCTAATGGGGTCCACTTGGACCATATGTGGGTGGGTGGGGAGAGGGGAGGGAACAGGGCTACTTTGTTGGTGCCACACCATCGAAGTGAATTGGTGGTGCCATTAGATTTTCAAATATCATCTCAATCAAAAACTCATAGTGTTCATAATAATTTAAATTATTTTGAGACTAAATATTAACCCATTAAAATTGCTTGATTATTAGATAGATCTATATATTTTTAACCTAATATCCAAACTTTCTAAAATATTCATCATATATAAAATAATGATTATATAGGATTTCATAACATTTCAATGCTTGAGTGAATGAATCGAATAAATTTTCCATTTTACAAACATTTTTACACATTTTAAATGGTTTATCCCACACAAGATTCTAATCAAAATGAATTTTAGTATCTTCATTAAATATATAATGTTAAATATGATAGTTGGATTAGGTTTTATAAAATTATTAAGATGGGGCCCCCAAATTAAATGTTACCACCAATTCACTTTGGTGGTGGTGCATCATTGAAGTATTTCCCATGTATAGCTATGCATGCATGCATGTATGCATGTATGAAATTCTCTCATGAAACTCGTTGCATCGCACAAAATCTTTTTTTTTGCCTATTCTGATATTTTAATAAGATCCAAATTATGTAGTATACTCCTCTCCACACATATTTTTATGATAAAAAATTATTTTAATTAGATATTTAGATTATTCATAGTAAATGTAAATTTATTTGATTGCTTGAAATTACTTTTCTTGACACCATGAACTACATAAGTTTTCAATCAAGCTAATTTTTTAAATTTGGACTAAATAAATAGTATTAAATACAATGTATAGCTAGATTTGATAAAAACATTATGGATGATGAGAACTTGAGAGGTTTCATAGTGTAATCAATTTCATATATATATATGTATGTATAAGAATATTCTCATATAATTTTGGTTGTAAGTTACAACCCCTTGAGCTTTTGTAAACTATAAATTTTCAATTAAATCCAAGCCAAGCATCATGTCTAGCATCATTTATTTAACTTAGATATTAAATATCATCCAAATAGAAAACCTAAGTAAGTAACAATATTTTAAAAAGTATTTCAAGCAATTTATGAGTTTATATTTATCATGGCCCACATAGGTTTCTTATGTTGGGATTATTATATGATTTTAATGATGAAAAAACTTGTCTTAAGACTTGATTTATGCTAATAATGCTTCTAGCTTAGAAAGCTTGAAATGAAGAAAGATATGCTTAAAATATGCATGCTCTATTGGAATATCATTCATGAAAACATATACATCTTGAAATCAGTCTAGAAAGGAAATTATATTGATCCATATTATTTTCAACCTTGTTTATCATGCCTTGGATCATATGTTAAAATGCGCCTATCTTATTGAATGAAAAATAATGAGTACTTAAATGAGCTTATAGATACAAAATCATGATTTAAAGTATATATTAATGCTTTACAACTTATGCAAATTTCATATGGATCATTATATTGTGATTTACAATAAAAAATATCAAGCTAGCAATGTGAAAAAAGTGTAAAAAATTTCAAGTGCAGGTGCTCAGCTACAATAATTTTGCTACAGTAAAATGCTGCAGTGGTAGACAAAGTGGAATTACTATAGTGACAGATGAAGTGGAATTGTCTACAGTGACAGACAAAGTGGAATGCTACTGTAGAAGATGAAGTGGATTGTCTAAAGTGGAAGACAAAGTAAAGCTTCAGACGAATTAGTAGATGAAGTAACAAAAGAAGTGGAAGATGAAGCTTGAATTAGTAGCCGAAGTAATTGATTAATTATTACAGTAACCTGCTATAGTAACCTACGAACAAAGCTTCAGCCAATCAGCAGATAAAGTGCTATAGTAACGCTACTACATTAACATTGCTACAGTAACTAAATAGACAAAGATATTTGTCTGATACTTACTTTAGACAAAGTGATGCTAAAGTGATTTGCTACAGTAACTTGCTATAGTGAAAATTCGCTATTTTCAAATATAAAAAATTCAACACTCTATAGCAGCTGAATTTTATAACAATATTCTTCCAAATGGTCCATAACCTTTCTGGATGGGAAAAATAGACAATCCATTGAAGTAGAACAAAATGCTTGAAGGCTCTAAGTGCTAAACAAGAATCAAACATCAAGACCTCATTCAAATCTTCAAGAGAAGGACTATAATATTTGTTCTAACCATCTACCACATTTCAGAAAGTTTAAGTTATAGAGATTTTGAAATATGCTCAAAGATGTTAATCTAAATACTATATTCGAAATTTCAAGAAAAGGTAGCAGATGGAAGAAGAAGTTCAGAGACCAAAACACATTTGTCTAAAAATGAAGAAGCCCAACTTCATCTAGAATTAACTATGGACAAAGTAGGAGAGGAAGAGAGTTTGTCCAGTTGAAAAGAGATTTTATCTGATATTAAATTCAAACAAATGCAATAAAGCACCAATCAAAGTAGAGCAACTAAATTTGTTAGAATTTATTATCTTCTTTCCAAAATCATGAATCAAGTCAGAGTTGCAGCATCTCCTTGTTCATCAGTAGCCTGAACCAGCTATTTACTTTCTTCTATGTCAAGGTCAGCACTGCAAAATGGCTCTAAGCATATGAAAATTATTAGAAGATGACATTTCAAATGGGAGATTATAAGAACGATCTTCTATATTTATTGCCTGCTCATCTATTTTTGTCTCTACATTTAATAAAGATCATCTTCCTCCAACGGTCAATTTTTCAAGAGAGTTATTTAAGGAGAAGAGATGAGACAATTCAAAGGTGGTAAATGAATACTTTTTAGAATCATTTAACCTTATGCAAATCCTTCCACCCATGGCTAAGAGCTTAAACCTTTAGTTATCTATCCTTCAGCTGAAACTTTCATATTCTTAATAGTGATTATTTTTACATTTTGGGAAGATCTTCTTATATTACTAGAGCTGTAAAAGATTTCATCTTCCCCTGTGCTTCATTGCAAAACTTTATAAAATCGTATAAGTTTTCTAGTTAATCTAAAAACCAGAGAGATGTTGATGTTGGTGATCTCTAGAAAACCATCAAGTTTGCTGGTGATGTTCGAAACCAGTGAATTTCTTAGTGAGCTTGTGAAAAACAGAAGAGTACTGGAACACTATGTTTATGCCCCCTAGATCTGAAATCTAGAAGAGTGTTGAGAGCACTATTGTATTTCCATTATATGGGATATAATGAAACCCAAGGCATAATGAGTGTGTATTCTTGGAAGAGTGGATGTAAAGACGGGGTTCAAAAACCACTATAAAAAATTATGTTATTTGTATGTGTTTGTTTACTTGCTTTATCCTTCATGCACTTTACAATTTTATCATTCACTTTATATCACACTACACACAAGTATGAAAAGAGGAAAATGATTTAATAGGATTTAAGCAATAAATCACCCCCCGCCCCCCTCTCCCATCTCTTGGGTTAAACCATACTTTGGGAACTAACATCTTATTAGGATAATTTTTATATCTAAACTAAATAACTAATGCTAAGCATGATCGTTAAATTAAATTTGATTAAAACATCGTGATTTGCAAAAGTTTAAAGAGTTGCAACTTACAATTATTGTGCAACGAATTACACACACACACATATATATTTGTATCCAACCAATTAAACAAACAAAAATATTTATGAAACCTCACCACAATTATGTTTTGACTAGATTAAAAAACATATTATTTTTATGTGTTTAATTATTAGTGAAAATGTCTCATTGGAAATTCAAGTGGGCCATAACAATGAAAATTCTTTAAAGCCACATGAAGCTGCATGATTAAATATTATTTTAGCATGACTTACTTAAATGTTCACCTAAGGTTATTTTTATATTCATAGTTAAATGTATAAAAATAAATAATATGGTTAATTTTAAAATAATCAAAATATCATAGTCAACTCAAATGACCAAGTTGTATAAAAAATTCGGTGCAATTGGTTGCATATAAATACTTGAATAGAAATGTTTTCAGTGTAGAAATTTTTCATTTTTTTCATTTCTTAATGTTTTTATTGAATTCAAGTCACCCATTATATTTATTATAACATTTTTAGTTGATATACCAAAAATACTATGATTAGATAGGTTTATAGGACACAATAATTAAAAAAGAAATTTCAAGAAATCTTATACATTCGAATTTATTGTGGCCTACCAATATATCCAATAACGATAAGTTTTTTGTGTCTTCACTAAAAAAGTTGTAATAAATAAACTTAGTAGCTTGGATTTGATAAAAATATCAAAACGTCTTAAAACAAAAAGGTTCCAAGTTGAAACATTTCTACTGATGTATGTTTCTTTATATATATGGAAGATAATTGAATGCTGCTAGCAACAACCAAACCTTAATGTTACCCTTGTATTTTTGGCCTACCATAATGATTTAATAAAATATAAACCATCTATTGATTATCATATTTTTAGCTAATATCCGGAAAATCATTAGCATTGAAAATTTAAATGGACGATAACAACAAAAATATTTGGAATATATATGAATCCATTAAATATTTTTTAATTAATTTTGCAATTCACAAGATAGTAGATGGATATATATTCCATCCAAAATGCTACTTATACATAGAAAATTTATTAAACTTTTTTAGATAATTTAAATACCTACAATGATGATTTTAAAAGTTTTTTTTTAATTTTTACACATGATGTTATATTTTCTTAATTAGTAATATTCATGTAAGTTTTCAGTGGAAATCATTTCTTATTCTTTAGCTAAATAAATAATTTAGCATATAATTAATGAGAGGGTAACACTAATATTTCGCTGCTAGATAACAACATCAAGTGACGGTCTTATATAGATTTTCCTTCTTAATGAAAAGTTATTCAATACAACTAGTTACTGGTTACATGAAGTGACTCTATGTAACATATTGATTTTCAAAAAAAATCAGTATTATATTAGATTTAAACCAAGAATGATATTATATTTATTTATTTATGATGTCAAAAGTTATACTGATTAAAAACTTATATATGCCAAAACATTGAAATCGTTCGAGAGTAAATATGTAGCTATTAGAAGTATTTTCAAATAGTTTGAACCGTAGAAACTCCCAACATAAATACTTTTAAATATTCGAAATAAAATAATCATGATAACTATAATCGATGAATTGATTATTGTCCAATCTTTAAGATAGGCCCAAAATGAATATATTGCCGGAAGTTACTCAATGCAATCAGATGTATTGAATCATTGCCCTTTCTTCGTTATGCTTTAGTTGTATAAATGTATTTATATGCTATAAGTTAATAAAATTTATTCGATGGAGTTTACTTATTTCACGTGTGTCAAGCTTTGCTACCAAATACGTGTACCTGAGTTTTCTTCTATACGGCCTTGCGAGAACATGAATATTTTTCTCTCTTATGGAATATGGCAGCCCAAGTACTTACTATAAGGAAATGGCCGTGGTGGTTGAAACTTACTACACCTATTAAGGATCAAGGAAACCAACAAACTAGAAACCTGAACCACATGACAAGTCATTGCCCAGGCCAACAACTACAGGGCAGTGGTCTTATTTTCACCTAACGTTAGCAACTCGAACCTTTTATTCTGTAGTTAAACAACCTTTGGTTAAATAAAAACTCCTTTCCGTGCGGTATTAGTGCAGTCACGTGAAAAGTAAATTCAAGAATATGATTTACCGGAAAATTTGAATGCATTAGGAAGAGAGTGTATTTGTAGACTGTTGTGACACTTTAACTATCATTAAAAACCTTACTTTTTTTATTATCTATATTTTAAATCATTTTACTTTACTTTTTACTTAAAAACCTATTTTATTGATATCATTCCTTAGTGCACTTTCTTCATACACTCTCTTTCTAAAACAACCTCTTTTAAATACACTCTATCAAATAGAGCCCAATGGCATAGAAAATAAAGCTACTTTGCCTCCCACTGCCATTAAATTACCACCATCCCAAGTCCAGCTCTGCTTGTTGTTGCTCCTGGAGTTGTTGCACCAGGTGATTAGAGCAAAGATGGGCTGCAAATATGAGAACTATGGCTCATAGGTGTAATATATATCTCATCATCTTTGGTGTTTAATCGGTTCCTTTGCTTTGGTTCGCTAAGAGAATGTTTGTTCAGAGATGGGTTAGATCGTTTTAGCAGAATTATATTGGTTGCTCAAATGAAAAAGGTTCCATCCAGGAGTGTAGCAAACTTGATTTGATGAAATTTATCTCCTGCGAAAAAAAAAAAGGTAAAAGGAACGAAAAACAGATCCATATGTATTTGCGTTACGTGTTTGTGTTGTTGATTCATTTTTACGTAGAACATATTACGTTCGATTTCTTGTGGACTTTGTCAAAAGTATTCATTATTGCCGGCAGTGTAGACAATCTTACACGTCATTTCGCATGACACTATGTGCTGCTGTTATAAGAACAAAGGACATCTCTGTCCCATATTTAATAATAATTCCACCAAGGAAACTAAGACAAGTGCTTTAAATATTAATCCATTTTTATATTTCTTGTCGTTTTTTGCTTAAGGAGACTAGTTTGTGTTAACTTAAATTTTTGACATTTGTCTTTTTTACAACCGATGTAGATGGCCTAAGGAAACAAGGTATTGAACAAGAGTATAGAACAGATTGATGTGTTTAGTCAATGTGTTTGGTCATTGTTATTTAAGAATAAAGATGGAAATCTAAAAGATGAGACCACTGATAATAAAGAAGAAAGAATCGAAACTTGGTTAGAAGCGTAATAAGGCAAGGAAGTGTTTGTTTGCTTAGAGATGCAAGGTTGCCCAGTTAAATGGGAACTGAAGCTCAATCAAAGTACATGCATGGATCAAGGGTGCCGTTGATGAGTGATTTAAACAACTACTTCATTGAAAGACAGGATGCCAAACATTTTTAGCATCATCAAAGCAAATGTGAGGGGGTAGACCTAAGAGAGCGTAAAACCATTTAAGGGGAAAAAAAGAAAGTTCCTTCTTTACTTTCTATTTCGAGAAGGTAATGCAAATATTCTAGAAGGAGGAATTGATACTGCCCTCTTAAGTTTCATGTTGCATAAAATATTCTAACGAAAGAAGGCATAGTTGCCAACATGAGGCCCATTGTGTGAAATATTCTACTAGGGAGAAAGTATATGGTATTCTTTTATTTTAATTTTGTATGAATTAGAACATAGTTATTTTGTCTAAGTTGGTGACCTATTTTGGCCTTCCAGCAAACCAAAGATCTTAATTTCTATTCCAAAGTGTGATACGGGAGGTAATTTGTAAATTGATTAGTTCTGATTCTGGGTGAGCCAGGTATTTGATTCTGCTCTAGGTATCTAGACTTGTGACTGCATGTTGCGGTTCATTTTCTCCTCTGGGTTGGCCAACTGCTTTCTCGTTTTCGCATTCTTAGGAAGATATGCTGCTTCGAGCATAACCAGTTTTATCTCGTCTTTGTACTTCGAACGTAGGAGCAAGAATTATCTAGAAGATTGCTGGGAAAAGACGGCCTTCAGAGGGAGGTTTTTTAGCTTATTTAGGTTAAATTACCTAGTACTTGTAGACTTTTATTCGTAAGAAAGCAATGCGACGAAGGACGTTGGAAAGACGTGAAGTCAGAGGAACAAGAAAAACGGGATTCTGAGAAACGAATTGGATTTTGGATTCTCGTCAACTTTTGTGAGAGACTAGGTTGGAGTTTGCACTACACTATATATGGGGTTTTTCTATCTGACTATTGATGGTGAATATATAATAAATGCTTAAATAGATGTTTGGAGCCAATGTCTTAGATTAAGAGTTGACACGGCCTAAATCAAAGATAGGTCAAAAGGATTTTTAAATAACAATTTGGGCCTTAAATGGCAATTTGGGCTTTTCATATTAAATGATATGAGAGCCTTGCCATGTTTGGCAACCTGGTGACGTGTTTAACTTTCCAAGGGTGTGATTAAAGGCCCAATTAAAATTATTTGTTGACAAATCAAACCACTGTAACTAGAGTACTTAAGAGGCCAATAATACTTAATGCTTAGAAATTCTTTTAATCTGTTTTTAATCCAAGTTGTATTAGTACACTAACCCAACACACTTATCAATAATTTTAATTTGACTTTTAGGTTGCCTTTTATAAGAGTTGAACCTTTGACAAAAGAATCAATTACAAGCTTGATGTTAATTATATAAAATGGAATATGTCCTACTCTAGTGACACTAGCACATAACATTTATTGATAATTTTAATCTGGTTTTCCTTTTTGAGAGTTGAATTAATAACCTAGAGTTGGTTCTAAAGTTTTGATACCTTTTGTTTATTAAATTCTTAGAAACTCTTTTAGCTTTGTTAAATTTGAGTTTTATTAAGAATAAGCTAAAGTAAGGTATTGATTGTTTTATATAATAGCTTCCAAGACTTTTTTTCTAAAAAAAATAATGACTAAATTTTCGTATTAGAGTTGATTGATGATGATAAAGTGAAAAATGGAATGAAATATTCTCACTTTGTTAGTGAATTTTTCGCACTCCTTTCCCAACAGTACCAACTTTTCATTGTGAAACTTGCTTTCAATATGTTAACTAAAGAAGAGGCAAAGTATATGCTTATCCTATAAATTTCATTGCTAATGTTAGGTTTTTTTTATAAATTCAATGAGATTGTCAAATATCCTCCTCATGCTTCTAACTATATCATATAGTCCTTAATGTTTCCCTTTTCTTAATTCATACATTCGAATTTTACAAATAATCTTAGATACCCTAAATTAAGTTCCTTTTGTTCATACATAAAATATTAATGTTTAAAAATTCCAAAAGTCCTATGGGAAATAATCCCTTCATTATATTCTAGATATAATATTTATGCTTATTTGATAATGATTAATGGCACAAAGAAAAGTAAATTTCATTTTTTTTATCTCCTTTTAATTGATTTGATATTTACTTCATTTAGATTATTTTCAATATTCTTACCTTTTCTTTTATCATTATTTATAATTTCAATTATCATCTTTAATCATTTCATCATAAAAAAAATCTATCTATGTCATATTTATTTACTTTATTTTCAATAATTACTTTATGTCTTATCACCATCACTTTCTCAACTTTACTCTTACCTTGTTAATTTTTACTTTTCTGTTGTCTTTTTCTTGTTGTCAAATACTTCCTAGCAATAAATAGATAGACTAGGATGGTTTATCTTGGGGAATTTGAAAATGTGATTTCTAAGCATTTTATATTTTTATTATATACATTGATGAATGTAAAATAAAATTATTAATTATGTATCTATGAACCCAAAGTTGAAGTGTACTAAATAGGATTAAACATACATGTTCATTTATATGGCCTTGTATGTTTATTTTCTTCAAATGATATTTTTAATATATATTTAAAAAATTAAGTAAATGAGCTAGATTGTATTTATGAAACTTCTAATATCAATAAATATTACTTATAAAATATGAATTAATAAAATTTTAATTATTTGGAAAATATTTTTCACTTCAAGATCTATTTGGAAAATGGACAAATATGATGAAAAGATGAAAAATAAAAAGTAAAATTTGAAAAAATAGAGAAAATAAACAGAAATCATGTGACATGATAGGGTAAAATAATTAAAAGTAAAATAGATAAATTTTTATTAAAAAGATATAGAGAATAATTTAAAATATATGTAATAATAAAGAAGAAGTATAGAAGAAATAATTAAAAATAAAGTGAATAAAGACCAAAGATAAGATTTTTAGATGAAAAGATATAAATTGATGAATAAAAATATGGGCAATAATAAGAAAAAAGTAGTTTTTTTAAGATAGCGATAAATATTACAACTATTAAAGCAAATTATTGGGATTTTCATCTTTTGACATATTACCAAATAGGCCCCAAGGATATTTAAGGTTGTAAGAAATTAAAGAAGCATTTGTAGTGAAAGAACCTTAGGGGTGTCCTATGATATTGAAAACATAAGAGGTTATCTGACAATTTCCCTGAATTTACTTAACCACTCAATAAAAATATTTCTTTTGGTGAAGATTTAAGAAAATAGATTAGAAGGCTGCTAATAAAAAAAATAGATCTCAGCTCAAGTCTACAAATGGTGGCGATCATGGATGCACTGCACATTTCAAGACGTCATCTACAGCTTTTATTTTGGAATTTGGAATTGTTTCCCTCAAGCCAACTTCGGATGGATGTGGACGTGCGTCTAAAATCTTCTTTGTGCTAAACCTGTATGCACTAAAACAGATTTTCTAAATAAACGAAAAATTATATACAATCTTGTGGGATAATTATAATAGTTATTTCGACGTAAGCATTTATTATAAGTGAGAGATAGGACTACTCAAAACATAATATCTTACCATAAACGGTTGGTCACAAAGAAGATAAGATCATTTCTTATGTTACTTCCACCTGCAACGCTTAGGAAGCTATTCCATGCATGTGAGATTATACAATGTGCAAACATTAGATAACACAAATAACAGATCAAATGTTTTTCGCACGTGTGTTCCTCACATGCACGCACTAACTGAAACTATAAACCCACCATTTTTAACAGATATGTCCCTTGTTTCAACTAGCAGAAATACGTTGCATTATTAGTGTATTTTTATTATAGAAACAAAAGGGTAAAAGGCGGGCTGTAAAGGAAAAGATTAATTCGAGATTACATGAAAAGAAAATGCATAATAATTTAAAACGAGTAATCTATTTACATGTAAAATGCCATAACCTTTCGACTTATACATCACCAAATGGCCCTTTAATTTACAAAGGACTGGCCTTTAATGAAATAGGAGTCAAAGATGAAAAGATAGTTAATGTCTAGGAAAGATAAGACCACTCAAATCTATCACTGTTCCCTTCTATCACTGATGATTATTCCCATAGTTGTTATCCTCTCTCTCTCTCTCTCTCTCTCGATTTTTCTTTTTGTTTTCCCTTCATGTGTGAATTATTTAAAACTAAAACTAAGCTAAAGACAAAAGGAATCGGCGATTTTCTGCATGACTTTTACCTGGGTTGTAAGACACTGTATGTAGCTAGCGGTTTCATCCAACAAGCTGCAGAAATCCATTGCCATGCCACCAGGAAGAAGGCGTCGTAGTTTGTCGGCTTGGCTCAGTTCAGGCTGAGGATTGCCTAAAGCTTTCATTCTCTTGGGCCTAACGGTCTTGGGTTTGATGGAAATGGCATGGGAAGTAGCCTGGTTCCTCAATTTGCGGAGCAACGCTCGGCTCCAGGCTCTTTTTGAGCCGATGGCAGAAGCCATTGAAGCATCCGCAGCGAATTTGATCCGCCGGCTGCGTCTGATGATGGCGGTGGCTGCCTTGGAACAAGATCTCCGTTGGTTTATTCCTTCTAGGGCTCCAAGGAACCGTAAAGCAAACATGATCTTGAGGTGCGATCTCCCGCTAAGCATGTACGGTGAGGAAGAGAAAGAGAGAGAGAGAGAGAGAGAGAGAGAGAGAGAGAGAGAGAGAGAGAGAGAGAGAGCGAGAGAGAGAGCAGACCC
>JAYJMB010085018.1:0-17844 GCA_036873735.1 Pouteria campechiana | reverse complement strand
GATCAAAGAGGAAGAAACCGACCCAGCAGGTGGTTGGCCTAGTTCAGTGGTGGAGATTTCCCTATTCCGTGGCCGTTAACAGTAGGGCCCAATGGATTATTATTGAAGATAATTGACAGATTGATGCAATTAGTCTTTGGCATCTTAATAAATGGAAACGAAATCACCTTTGATGTTGATGTAGCTAAGCTCTCTCCCATCTCCAGCTTCCCCACCTGTCTTTTCTTCACCTCCTCTAATCGATCCACCACTCCTCTAAGCTCTGCTATTGCATTCTCCAACTCCAATATCACTTCTTCCTTACATTGCAGCTCCTCTTCCCTGTTTGAAATCTCTGCCTCTCCTCCTGTTAGAACAGAAGCTTGCTGGACAAAAACAAGTTTTGCTTCTCTATTAAGCTTTGACAGCTTCTCTGTCCTCCTCCAAAGTGCATTAGCCTGGCACTTTAGGCCTTCAATCTCTCCTCCCAAGTTGTAGTCACCAAAATCTTGTCTGATCACTGCTTCAGATGTATCATTGGGATGTTGACTTTGCGAGGTTTCTGATGAAGCTGAGTCTTGAGTTTGTAGTAGACGGCCATCTTCTTCTACTTTTTTATTATGACATGAAGAGGCTGAATTAAGGCTGTCTTGGAAGCCTTGATCCTTGAACTCCTCAGCATAGGTCAGAAGACCATTGGCACTGTTTACTTGGTCTTCCTGTGGCAAATAGATAGGAGCTCTGAGAAATACAGGCTCCATATCTGCTCTTTCCTCCATTCTCTTCTTATTCCTCTTATTCCTTCCACTAGCTTTGAGTTGAAGAAACTGTAATCATGGTGCCGTTCTTTTAAAGCTACGTTTTCGGCTTTGCATGGTCTCAAGTTATCTACTCCCACTTTTTATTCTGCTAGTGGGGCTGGGAATCTCATACTTCGGCGTCCAATCAAGGACAGGAATGTATACAGCGATAAAGACAATCCTGTCCTTATGAGTTCAAACTCATCAAGATTCCAGAGTCCAAGCTCCTCAAGACTAAATGAGATCTAACTCTCCTGCTAAGTTAACGTCATTTTAGCAAATGCTACTACCATTAACCTATATAGGAGTGTTTTCATTTTAGTTATCTGTCCATTGTTATATAGTTAATATGGACAAGCGTGATAATTTAATGAACGGTTAAGACAATCCTTTTTCTGGTATATATAGCTTGATTTTCAAGCAACTGTAAGCACTTTCATGTAGTAGGCAGCTATTGGGCCACAGCTTTCAGCACTAGTAGTAACAAAACCAATCCCTCACTAGTCTCTTATCATGTTAGGCTGTTGGGCACTTGCCATAAACCGCTAAAATAAAATAAAAAAATTGTAAATAATATAGTAACTATGATGTTTATCAATAATCTATAAAACATTGAATCGCGTGTATAAAAAGTGAGGAGAAGACTTCCCAGCAACCACATTTACAATTCTTTTTCATGTTTTTCTAGTGCTCTTTTTTCTTTTTAATTTAATGAACGGTTCTAATTCACATGATGTGGGGCATCTCGCTGACTAATCAAATGGATTGTATTCACTAAGTGGAACCTTTTTGTTGAGCCAATAGCATGACAGCTTTTGAAGTCGATCGGCCGTCAGCCTTCCCGCATAAAATACTGATTTTGCAGGCATTAGCTTTTGTTTCCTAGGCATGGGTTTGCTGTGGACCATCAAGCATGCAATACCACGCATCGACTTTGGGCCAAAAGAAGCGAAACGAGTGTCAGCATTTATGGGAAGGAAACAATACACACCACGCCTTCCAAGAGCTGAAACAATAAAATATTGTTGGATGGAAATTCCTTGCAGGAAATAACTCTTTTCCGGCCTACATTTAGCATCCGGACCATAAAAATTATTCAACAGATCTTCAATCTTGGGAATCTATCTCCATGATCTGATTTATGGGCCATCAAGATCAAGTAAGGATCAATCTAAAATTACTATTATGAAGCCCTAATCGTATCTAAATCAACACAAAATCTGGTCGACTGTTTAAACATCTTGTCCAACTATGACAAGCCATATTCCATTGGGAACCCTGACCACCATCAGTTAAAAGGGCATTTTTGTAAAATATTTCTATGAGTAGGAATGAATATGTAAAACTAACAGTTATAGATGAAAATTATAGGATCCAATAAAGTGAGAGAAGGACATGCAAAATTGCAAATAGTCCTTTCTTACGTTTTACATCAGGTGTACCAAAGAGGCTTCCTTCCATCTAGTCAAACAATTGATAGTTCAGCAGATCAACATATCCACATTTCATTGCACTGCTCGTTCGTCGATGAGCAAATTTTGACAGCAACATTTGATAAGATCAATGGTGAGCATGGTTCTCAAATCATTAAAACTTTGATGTCTGGGATTCAACTCCCAAGGCCAGCATTTCTGGGGGGAAAAGAAAAAAGGAGTTGCGGGTGTTAGATACACCTAACGCCTGACTGTTTGATTTAATCATTGATGTCTATGATGGATGGCGATGCACAATCTCCACAAGCAGGCTTATTCCAGCCAAGCCAGATCCGGTAAAAGATGTTAAAGAAATTGTGAGATTCATTCCTTACAATTCATGTTCCAATAGACCCATGTGATTTAGTAGGCTCGACATGGTGGAAAAATCCAGGCAAGCGTTTGGACAATCTTAATTTTATGGGTGGTGTTCATTTCTGCAATGGGTTAAATTTCAGCAGAATTTTTATCATTTTAAGAAATGGCGACATGTAGGAGGTTTTTCATACCATTCAGCTGAAGAAGGTATCAAAATAAATTCTCATAGCTTCATAAAATTCTTCCTCTTCTAATCATCCCTCCATCACCTACCTCAGAAATAGAGAGACAGGCCCATTCAAGAGCAAGTAGATTTGTTAAATCCTGCAAGGTTTCAAGCCTGCAATCTTGGGTTAATTGATTATCAATGCCCAAAAAAAGGAAAAGGAAAAATATAAAAACAAAACGAAGAAAATTGCCATGTTGACGGCAGTGATAATGCAATCAGAGCCAGGCCACTTATAAATATAGGCGTCTGGTAATGAAGTGCATTGCACAATAAGTAAGGGGTGCTACAACTGTCAACAGTGGTTGAGTTGCCCAAACCATTTTTAAATCCTGAGCTGAAAATCCCTTGCGCGTGGATAAAATATAACAATCCAAACCGTCCAATCCTAATTCCATCGTAGATCGAAATAAATTAGAAAAATCACCTTGATTTGGAGAATCTTAATCATTCATTTGGTAGGCTTGCATTCCAGGGTCAGTGTCGAAATGGTTGATGGTTCATTTTCAACCACCCAAATGTTAAATCGTTCGTAGTTTATGAAGCAATGTGAATCATTGGGATTGCTCTGTTCAGATTGATCACCAAAAGATTTAGATGGCCCGGATTATTGTGCTATATTCATGTATTTTGATGTTAGAAAAAAAATGCATATCAGTCAATTGGATCTATTATCTAAATGCCAATTTGCTGAGATGGATTGGATGATTGGTTGAATGTCGAAAAAAATATATATTGAGAAAAAATAAATAAACACTTGCAGGTAACACACTATTGAAAGGAAAAGAAATAAAAAATAAAAAACAAAAAGAAAATGGCATCAACAATGTGTAAAATGATGTTAGAAACAAAATTAATAAAAATAAAATAAATCAATTTTTTATGAGAAAAAATAATGATTAAAAAAATTAAAATTATTAAGATAAACTCTTTAAAAAAAAAGGTTTTTCATTTTCACCCTACCAATCAAGCCCATTATGGAAGGAATGTTGAACCCACCGTTCTAAATATGCAGTCCAATTTTTCGTGTAATAATCTGGATGTATAAATGTCATATCCATTAGGAAAAAAAAAATCCACCCATTTTCTCTACTATCAAACAGACCCTTTCAAAATCCTTACTTCTCATAAGGGATAGATTTATTATCTTTCACACAATACCTCATGGGCGCAAGGAAGGCACAAACCATCTCAAATGCATGACATCTTGGAGGTATGGGGTTTTGATCATGGTTTTTAGCTTATTAAGTGGGCCACATTTAATTCAATTCCTCCAGCAAAAGGTTTTTGGACAAGATGTCTTTTTACATGCTCTACATCGGCACTTGTTGCGGCTAAGATTATAGTTGCCCTATAAAAATATTGAGTTCATAGTGGGGTGGTCACACACCTCAGACATGGACAACCTAAATATATATTACAGTTTGCACCCCAAACTCATGTTTGGAATGGCCTGAATTCTTGGCACATGCATTGCTAACGTGAAGCTCTTAAGGAACTCCATTAAATCTTGTTTCAAAACCAACTGACAAAAAAATAAGAAGACAGCAGTAAATCAAAAGAAGAAAAATTAAGATCAAGCAATTTCCTTTCTTTAACTATCCCAAACATGCACCCACGAGATTGCACATTTGCACAATTATCAACTTTGATCCAACCTAACTCATTAAAAATGACAAATTCAAGAATCTAACTCAATGCTAATCTAAATTGTCAACTAGAAGCTAACTTAAGATAAACTCAAATTTGATTATGTGTAGGTTAACCTAGCATTAGGTTGACCGAAGCTAAATCTTGCCCAAGCTGTATTGAACCGCCAGCAAAAGCACTTCCATTTGGGGTCTACCCTAGGAATTGCTTCAAATCAGGCCAACTTTTTAGAGAATCTATTCCATGAAAATGCAATTCTCAACATTGAAGGGTGTATATTTTTATCTTCCCTTAAGATTTAAATATGTAGCAAACCATGAAAATATAAATGCAATTCTCAATTGAGAAATAAATATAAAAAGTATTTTCAAACATCAAGAGCATACATAATACAAATTACCCAAAAAATAGTGGGTCTCACTAAATAATTGCGCTCTAATAAACAGAGTGATTAGCAACATTAGTAGAAAAGGATTGAAAAAGAGTGAAACGGAATTTTTAAGAAAATTTCATTTACAGGAGTTTATTTGACATCTACTCTCTTTACGATCTTAATTTTTTATTATCATTATTTATATTTTTAATTATTGTCTTTATTTATTATAAACTTATTCACTTCTATCGTTATCCTTGTATTATTCACATCATTTTCTTCTTTTTTGTTTTTTCTCTTCCTTCCCATTCAACAGTCACCCCCAATAGCCATTCCATTAATCAGATGGCTTGGAAAGTGCTTTCAACGGATCCATGTGCAACATTTGTCTAGAAAGAGTTAGCTTCTGAGGTGGTTAGCACGTATTGCTGAATGAGACACGCCAGATGCAAGATTGCATGTAACGTGATAAAAGGTTAAGTCCATCACCTTTCTCTCTTCCTAAGATTTATGTAATCAGATAATAAATAATAGAATTTTAATTTCTAGACTCAAAACATACCATACATGCTTAAATAAAAACAATGCTTTCAGCCAAACGTGAGATTTCTTTCTTGCATTCGGGTTCAAGGGTAGGAAGAGCGTTAGTGGTTTTTCACCACCATTTTAAGAGCTGCAGCAGCATCTCTATACACCTTGAAATTCTGTAACACTGAAAATTCCTGATAAATCATCATCACGAGGGCAACAGATGGTACCATATTTTAGAAGAGAGATTGGATAATCCAAACCATCTAACCGTCGTCTTTTTAACAAGCATGATCAGACCACTGAGGTAATTTCCGGAATGTGATTTCAATCAATGAGATACTAATATTGGACCCCCATGATTCAGATGGTCCACAATAACACGCAGGTATGGCAGGTATACAGTGCATGAGCTACCACCATCAAGTGGTGGGGGGAAATGTGGTGAACTTTCAATGAATTTTTGCGAGAATAGTGCCCCATAAGATGCGGTCTTAGCTGTGAATGAGCAGGTTGCTTGAAATCCCACTTCCTCACCAATCAGCACATATTAACCAATTCCAAAATCCTATAAATAATGTCCACCACCTTCATTCATGCACCATATCTCACTCTCACACAACCAAAAAATCTCAGATTTTGATTCTTCCGCAGATAAGAGTTCTTGGAAATGGGGCAAGCAGCAACTCTTTTGAGTGTCCTTTTACTACTTGCTTTGGCCATTGCAGCACATGGGCAGCCTGTTGTGCCTGCCCTTATCATTTTTGGAGACTCAGCTAATGATGTGGGCAACAACAACAATCTCAAGACCCTAGTGAAGGCAAATTTCCCTCCCTATGGGAGGGACTTTAACCATACAGCTACTGGAAGGTTTTGCAATGGAAAGCTAGCTGCTGATTTCACTGGTATTATACTTCCAAACTGTTATTTTCCTCTCTTTTTCTTAATGATTTGTGAATGGAAATTTAGCAAGACTCCCCTTGCTTTATACTGTCGTGTCCAATGCCCCATTTGGGTCTTGGGTTTTTTATAGCTACCCTCCCTTCTTTTATGGCCCTATATATTGCTGACGCTGCAATGCCAGCCTAATATTTGTGGTTACCAATAGGAATGGTCTTTTAAGGCTACATAGTCCAACGGAAAGCACTGTTAGCTAATATAAAAGGGGACTTCCTTTCGGATATTACCAAGGTTTTGAGATTGAGACTCATGGACAATAGTTCTTTACAGCCGGTTTCATTACAAAAAATTATGAAACCTCTCTATTTGAGAATATAAAGATAATATAAAGAAATTTAATTAATTCATTATTTTTGTTACAGCCAATTTAATTAGAAGTATGAAAATTATTTTGATAAAAGATCCGGTGATCTATAAAATTAGAATAATTTGGAAGTATATGTAAATCTACTAAAATCTTTTGTGCTATATGTAAGTCTTTCATCAAAATATTTTTTAATTTTATTGTTAAATAAATGTTAAGTATGATGAATGAGTCTTTATCAAATCATTTTTAATGAGCTTAAAGGAAAAGTTTTTTGTAAGATGATCATAAGGAATCGTTGTCCACCCGGAAACATTCACTAGGAAAGGTTATAGACTTTTAGAAGTCATGCCTCAAATAACCAGCAATATTCATTTTCATCGATTTCCTTATATTATAATTATAACTTTGTGATGATTTTTGGTGGTTCATGCCATCCCATGCGTGCAGCTGACAACCTCGGATTCACGTCGTACCCACCAGCCTACCTCAGCCCAAAAGCCAAAGGCAAACACCTCCTCACTGGTGCCAACTTCGCTTCTGCAGCTTCTGGCTACTACGACAATACCGCAGCCATATGGGTAAGTTTCTGAAAAAATCATGGACACAAATCTTCTATTAAGCATCTCAACGTGAAGTGAATATCAAAAATCGAAAACTCTGATCAATTGCACTTAAAAAAATAACTGAAATATGTAGTCCGTCTACTCAAAACTGTAATTAAACATGTTTTTGTGCACCTGCAGCATGCAATCTCGTTGACCCAGCAGCTGGAGTACTTCAAGCAATACCAGGTGAAGGTGGTGAAGATGGTAGGAAAATCCAACGCATCCGCCATCTTCTTTGGTGCGGTCTACATTCTGAGCGCTGGAAACAGTGATTTCCTACAAAACTACTACATCAACCCTCTCCTCTACAATTACTACACTGTCGATCAGTTCTCTGACATTCTCATCCGTTCCTACTCCTCATTCATCGAGGTAAAGCATACATCCACGCATCCTTCCCCGCAGACACTGATTAAACTCGGGAGAGTTAATGGGAAGCCCACTCATTGATTAGCCATAAGGATAATCCTAGCCGTCCATTCAGAGTCTTGTAAAAGTATAAGATCACCTGATTAAGACCACCTGGGGATGTATCTAAATTGAATGTGCCCACACCGACATTCATCGAATGGAGATGGGATGGCTGGCAAGGTGGCCTACTCAAAATTTGATTTTGGTTTACTGATCATGGCCCATTAGCTAGAGGTTTTCATCTAAGATTGGGGTATTCGCAAAATAAATCTTATAATTTTATATAATTACAAATTAAATCTTGTATTGTGAATATCTACACAATAGACTATTTGAGTTATTAAATATTGCAAAATAGATTATATTAATTAACAGAACATAATAAAAATTAACGATCAGAATTTAAATAGGACAAATAGAAAAATAGTCTAATTTGGCAAAAATTCTTGCAAACTAAATCTTATAAATTTCATATTTGTAAATTCTTGCAAAAAAGTGAAATTCCCAACCGTTGATATCTGCCATGTTTTGTCAATTAACTGGGTTTATTTTACGATATTTGATAACTTTGAAGGTTCATTTTGCAAATATCTAAAATATGATGGTTAATTACTAATTATGCACAATTGTAAGGTATATTTTGCAAATATCTAAAATATGGTGGTTAATTAATAATTATGAAAAATTGTGAGGTGTATCTTGCAAATACATCGAAGAAGGATTTGGATGAGTTGGGGTGGGGTGGGCTATTTTCAGTCTACTGTTAGTTTAGTGCCTGATTGACTTTTTGGTGGCAGAAATTGTATGCGCGGGGAGCGAGGAAGATTGGGGTTAGCACGTTGCCGCCGTTAGGATGCTTGCCCGCAGCCATTACGCTGTTTGGGAAGGATAGCAACGATTGTGTGAAGAGATTGAACAGAGATGCCGTGTCCTTCAACAACAAGCTGAACGCCACATCCATCAAGTTGCAGAAGAAGCTCACCAATATCACCATCGTTGTTTTCGACATCTACCAGCCTCTCTTAGACATCATCAAGAAACCCTCAGATAGAGGTACGAATGTCTCTCTGATTTTGGGCTCAAACATTAAAAATAAAAAAAGAAGACTCACTTATGTGACAGCCATACAATCAATTTTGCGACCCACAAGCGAGTAAATAGATATTGATTCCCTTCTAGAGCGTTATACAATCTCAATTAAATTCTAGACGATTTAAATATTTATAACAATGAACTTAAATAACTTTTAGTCTTTACACATGATATGACATTGTCTTAAATGATAACATCATGTGAGTTTTCAATGAAAATTATTTCTTATTTTTTATTAAATAAATGATTCTAGACATGGTGAAGGACTTGAATATCGAATCGCAGTATTAAAATCGATCAAGAAAAAGAGGAGAGTACAGAGATTCGAGTGGCTGCCAGTGGCAATGAATCGTTGGTCAAAAGGAAAGCCAAAAAAGATAAATAAACATAGGCCACTGTCCATTATACTAAAGCCCTGACTTTAATGATACACGTTCTAAGAAAAAGTAAAAAAGCCCTCATAAGCTGATACTGTGGCCCAATAAAAGAGTGGAAGGAACTTTAGAATCCTTCCATTGTAACTAGGGCGACGTTCACCATAAGATCAAGGAATGAAAAGGCAGAGTGGGGCGCCTCATTGACTAGCTTTACGTATACTCAGGTTTCTTCGAGGCAAGGAAAGCATGCTGTGGGACGGGAGTGGTGGAGACTTCGTTTCTTTGCAACAAAGAATCGCCAGGCACATGTGCCAATGCCACTGAGTATGTCTTCTGGGACAGCGTCCATCCTTCTGAGACCACCAACAAGATTCTCTCCGACAACCTTTTGGTCCAGGGCATCTCCCTTACTTCTTGAAAAATCTGATCACTCCCCTTTCCCTCTCTTTCAATCTGTATCTCAATATTGCAGCACTTTTTTAAGTCCTCCATTTAATGTTTGGTAGGCCATTGGCCTGTAACAGTGTGATGTTTACCTTCATTTTTCAAATCTTCATAGTTATATGGTTGAACAGTGTTTCGATTTGTCCAATTTATTGATGTTGTGCTGGACTTCCTGTTGTTAATTGAGCGTAAGATGAAGAAAAAATTCCGAACTTCATGCTTGTAACTGGAAAATGCCAAGAGACTCGTCAATGTTACCACTACAATGCTTTAGTTAACACAGAATAATGTTAAAATCTTAGAAACTTTTAATCATCGGTTTGTTTGCCGCCACCCACGCAAAGGGCGAACAAGGCCTTGCCATTGAAATATTTGGTCTTTCCCCTGTTCAATGCCTTTTAGTAAATGACACGTAAGATTGTGGGTGCCTTCTTACACACTTTCATGTGTAATTCGCCAACGGAGTTAACCCATCTAGCATTCTATGATCTAATAGTCCATGCGGTGGTTAAACCCAACTCCAACATTTAGTGAGGGGAGGGTTCTTCTGTCATGCATCGGAATATTGGCAGCGACCCTGCAGCTTCAAAGGTCTGTAATTGAACATGGGCGTAGCTAGTTCCATGGCCCATGGATGCGGTGCGACTGGACGATCGAGTTTCGCAGAGGAAAGAGAAGTGGATTTGTCAGCGAGGATGGCATGAAATGCAGAATTTCATGCAGAATTTCTGTGTTTTTGGCTTGGGTAGATATGCCTCGAAATCTAATTGCTCCCGAGGTTTGTTGGACAACGCTTTTATACCAACGAAAAAAAGATAAAAACCAAAGAAAAAGAGCTTGCCCATTTTAGCAGCTACAGTGAGTGAAATGGAGACAGTTCTCCCACTTGGTTTGCGAATATTCATTAGCACAATTAGCACCTTGAGATTTACCATTAGCAACATATCTTATCCCCCCTCACTTGTTACCAACCAATCACATCCTTAAAAGTGATTAGATATCGACTATGGGGTATTGGGGTGTGCACGTCTCAAAAATAGTAAAAATAAATTTACAATATCGTAGCCTTGGAATGTCTTAAACTAACATGGCATTTTAACTATTATAATAATTCTATTTTTCATCAATAGAGTAAGATAATAAATCAAAATAATATAGTATTATAACAAAAGATCTATATATTTATATTGCTATTCATGGTTTAATTTTTTTAAATCATGCTATATTTTTTATAATTTATTTTTTAAGAAAAAGGTTCAGTGAACCGGTCGACCGATCCAATTGCACCATGAATCAGATGCCTAACCGGTTCAACCATCGATTTAATTCTAATAATATTAACTTTTACTTATTTTTCATTAAAAATGTTATATTATCATTATGATTCTCTGTTGCACTTTTCTAATGTATTTTTCCAAAAGATTCTTTTTTTAATACACTCCTTTCTAATTTACTCTTTTGAAAATCTACCCAAAGTAGAGTCGGTATATTTCTCACAAATACAAATTAAGAATTTGAATTCTACTTCATAAGTTGAACCTCAAAATGAATTAGGTTGGAGTAGAATAGACCAGACCCAACCGGTTACAATGTTCTTGCAACTTTTGGGCGCTCGCATTTAATGACCTAAAACGGTAGCTGCTTGCTTCTGTTTGTCCTCTCTTTACCTCCAATAATTTTATTGGAAAGTAGCACTGTTGATCTTAGTTTTTTAGTTCACTTCTATGTTGAACATGAGGAGTTAGGTATATATCTGCGGCGTAGGTTTAGGCTAACCAATTGTGGACGCGCACATGAAAAGTGAGGTTGGTGGTCCACGATCTAGAATAATCATGTGCTCTGTCTTTTCAGCTTGCCAACAAACACCACCTAAGATTCATTAGGACAAAATTGTCAAAAGTTGAGGGCTATTCAAACAACTGACAATGAATTACCTTTAACCCCTCCTGTCAAAGTCTCTCGTGGCTTTTATCACATTGTGAAAAAGGTGTAAAAGAGAAAAATAATAATAAAAGGAATAATATTGATCATAAAGTAAATAAAAATAAAATAAATATTTTAAAAATGCAAGCATTGATATTAAAAAATTTAGATGGTAGATCAAATCAATTGAATCAAAAGTGAGATTTGAATTTTTAAAAAGGAATTAAAAATTCAGAATTTTCATAATTTTGAATTTATGTTTTGAAATATAATACAGTTATCAATCAAAACATTTTTATTTGGATATAGATTTTTCAGTCTTTTATGTCGCAGCGACGGCATTGGGAAACGGTTCAGGGGAGTACTTTTATGCATAAAACAATTGGCGATCCAAATCAGATTGGCGTTTCAAAACAGGCAACTTTAAAGATAGAATTGCAGTAATGGAATTCAATCAAGGATCAATACCTGGGGATTTTTTTTCACGCAAACAGATGAGCCTGTAACTATGTAGAGGTTTAATTCAATTCATTTATCATGTTTATCATAACTTGTTTAATTAAAACATGAAAAATATTTCAATTAAAGACTCAAAACTGAGTCATCAAATTTATGATTAAATTGTGTGATTTAGCATAAATATGATTAAAAATAATATAAATAAAGATAAAATAGATAAATTTTATATAACAATATAGGAGATAATAATTAAAAATACAAGTAATCAAGATAAAAAAACAATTATATATTAAATAGTTAAAATGTGGAATGAAATTAAATGGGACAGAAAAGAGAACAAGATGCGCAAAAAACTAGCATCACATTAGGTGGACTTGATATGGGAAAATTAATTAGAGGTTCCATCGCTATTCTTTCTGTCTGTGGCCTCTTGGTAACCGGAAAAAAAGAAGAAAAGGAATCCTTTTCTTTATTTTTTTAAAATCATTTTAATTGATGTAACGTTTTCCTTGCTTATATTTACTCTTCTAATTATATTATTTATATTTTTAATTATTTATTTATTTTAAATATATATTTATTTTATCTTTATTTTCTAAACTTTTAATTATTTGTTCCTTTCCATTCCTTCATCGTTTTTTCTCGTTAACATGCTAAAAACAAGGATGTGGATGTAATCTTCGTATCTAACATTTTGACTAGGATGGAGGTTATGGACCCAACATGCATAGACCAGTATCACCTTTCAACGACTTGAGCTTCACATGTAGGCCGTCCTTTTCAGAAGATTGCAATTTCAACGTTTTGTCAAAAGAAACTGTTGAGCCCTTTCCAGACGAAATGCTGAGATGGAAACTCTTTAGCCCTTCCCCAACGAAATGCTCAAAAATCTCTCATTGAATCTGGTAAGACTAAAACAAGAAGGATAGGGGATGTCAAGGGTATTTTTGGCATAAATACTCTAACACTCAAGTTAGTAAAGGAACTCTCTTAGAGATGAAGAAATAGTAGCGAGAGCTTCTATTTGAGACACATACCTAGATGTATTTATAGTTAAGAATGGATGCATAGCTAAAATGCATACATAGCCCATACGCAAGTATTATGAGGATCCTTATTCAGAGAAGGATCCCAGGAGGATACACATTTGAGTCTTAGCCTCATGGGACTACGTAGTTAGTGGGAAAAGGTATTCCATTAGGGTCGGGATCTGACATTGTATAGTACCAGTTGGATATTCAGATATCCATGTTAGGACTCCCTAATATCAGTCCCCCCTAGGAGGATATAGGCGGAGCTTGTTCTCTCAATTACTTGATTTTCAAGGCATGTCCTCACTAAGGCTTTGTTATTTAGTGATCACGTGCTCGCTTCCATATGGATCTGATCTATTCGGCAGTTCCGAAAGTCAGGCGACTGACTACACTTCGACAAATCCGTACTTCAAAGGTCAATTCCGTCAACTGAAACTACTCTCGGGTGGCCGTACTATTTTGGCCCGGTTCTACAAATGGAAAGCTATGGTGGATCCACACTGGATCAACTCGGTTCCACTTTGAGGGCTTTGTGAACTCTGAAAGGGTCGGCTCGATTCCACTCAGAAGGGCTTCGCGAGCTCTTGGGCTGATTTCGCAAATAAGAATGTAAAGGCAGATCTGGAGGGGTTGGCTCGGTTCTCTGAATAGGAACGTCATGGTGGATCAGTGAGTGGTGTCTTTTTGCGCTTTTTTAGCATTTTTAAATCTATCAGCGATCACCTCATGTCTAACCGCTATCGATACTAGCACAGTTCTTCGCTCCCACTGCCCGTCCACTTGTACAAGGTTTAAATGCGAGTGGATGGGAATGCAGCACCGGTTTTTGATTTTCACAAAGTCCTAGGCTGGCAGTTCTGATTTACACAGAACCCTAGGTGGCTTCGCGAAGCTTCTATAAATGGCCGCTGCGACAGCAAGAAATTATTTCCCGCTCTTCCGCTCTTCTCATCATCTTTCCGAGCTCTGCTCCTCATCTCTTCAGCTAGTACTATCTCCTCTCGGGAACTCATTTCTCATTCCTCTTCTCTGTTGATTTTCTTATTTCTCCACCAATAGCCTTTTAAAAGTCACATTCTCATCTGTCCGCCAATGTCATCAAGTCTTTTCGACTTTACCCGCTGCCTACGGGTACGAGTTGGGTTTTTCTTGAACCAGTAGACCTTCCCTGTGATCGTCAGGAAGGTTTTATTTCTGTGTCCTTAGGGTCTCTCAAGGCTATGTTTTGCCTAGGTCAGGAAAACTTCGTCCCTAATCTTCTCCAAAATTATAACATTTTCCTGGGACAGCTAGTCCTAAACTATTAACTTTATTTAGTCTCTCTCTCCCACTGGGTTCACAGCCAGGGGGAGATTTTTTTTTTCTTTTGTAATGCGATCCTCTCCCTTAACAAGGCTCCAAATTCTTCCGATTACTTTTACCTTATTCCCCACCCTCCATGGCAGAAGCTGTTCCAGCGAATCTCAGACTCAGACGATGATTAGAAGAGTCATTGTGCCTGAATTAAGTCCGTTGGGTGCTCCCCCTTTCTTGCCATCTGTCAAACTTCCCCCAGGCCCAGAGCAGTCTCTCTTACCCAATTAGAGTTGTATAACCTGTACTTTATCAAGTATACGATGATGTCCCTAGGTGTTCTAGTGGTGGATAGTGTCACTACTATCGACCAGTATTGCCAAGTGGACTTCCCATGTGGCTTTTCAGGTCAAGAAGTCGTTATTCCCGATCCTGTGCCTCTACAGTCGAATCTTCCTTCTCTCCTCCTCCAGCTTAGGTCTGTTATTTACGGTGAATATGAGCTCCTTCCTCATGTTTTTTTTTCTTGATCCTCGGGAGTCAGCTTCTTCTACTTCGTCGACTCCTTTTGCTGCACCTATCTTTGCTCCTGTAGCGCCTCCCTTGATTCCTCCTACCAATCCTGTTCCCTCTAGCGCATAGGTCCCTTTGACCTAGGGGGCGAGTCCATCAAGGCGCCAAAGGGTTAAGGCCGTCGCGAGGAGGTAGCTTCATTCTACTATTCCCTCTTCTCCACCTTCTTTCAGATCCCTCGGGGAGAGGTCATCGGATCCGACACCGTTGAACATGATATATTCTCCTAGTAGTGGTCCATTTAGGGTTTCTTTGTTTTCCTCTCCTGCGTACTTCTCTCCTTCTTCTTTTTTATTGAGAATTCTGATCGTCCTGGGGGAGCCGATTGACCTTCTTTCCCTCTCCTCTATTTAACTTATGAGGGGGCTCTTGCCTCTAGGAGGGATCTAGATGAGCTCCTGAGTGGGATAGTTCGCCAACCCCCCTTCTGTTGCTCCTATCTTTGCCTTTTCTTTTATTTCTATCCCTGCACCTTCTCTTGTGGCAGCGGTATCCCCACCTACTGGTTCCACTGGGGTGGACATGCCCTCTATCTCACATTTTGCTCCTTCAACATCCCCCCTAGCTCCATCCTGTCCCTCAGAGCTAGCTCCAGGTGAAGACATATTTGTGAAGGAGGTTGTAGGCGGAGTATCAGAGGCCCAGGGAGAACCAAATTCCGGGGAGCCCCATGAGGAGGTGGATGTAAAGGCACCCCGGCCTAATGTAGTTGTGGATTCTCCTTCTATGTCAACTCTTGCCAATAAGCGCCTTTCGTGACTTAAATATATTTTTTTCCCCTCCTTTATGTTCAGTTATTGACTCTTTTTTTAAGGCTTGTTCTCTTTCGACCGGTTGACTCGCGTGCTTAAGCGTCCGTTCACATGTCCCAGTGTAGATCCTCCTACTCAATGCCTTCAAGGCTAGGCATCAAGCTCGAGCTGACCCACTCTAGCTCCCTGATCCAGCTCTAGTAGTGGCACCGCTGCCTCAGTTAGCTAGAGTTCTTCTCAGCCCTCCACTTCGATCGGTGTCACAGCTGCTAGGAGGACATTGATATTATCCCTGCTGAAAAATTTGGCAGCAGTACACATCTTTGTTACCAAGCTAGCATGCCCCAAGGATCGTGCGTGGGTGAATGAATGCACCTAGGATGACATCCTGATCGATTTTGCCTTTGACATCGTGTGACGTACGATTAGAAGGTAGGGCTTTATCAATTTGATGGAGGGGGTAATGTGTCAGCTTGCGGCTGCTCAAGAGTAGCGGGACGCTGTTGTCGCTGAGTTCACTGCTGCAACGGTGGAATTAGATGAGGAACGGGTCTGCTTCAATCAGCTGGAAGGGACCACCTCGGAGCTGAAGGTAAAGGAGGACGAGGTCCTGGTAGACTGCGATGCTGCGGTCCTGGTGAGGGTGGAAGCTAAAGGCGCCCTTAAAAGGGTAAAGGCGAAGCGTGACGCTGCGGTGCTTGCTTGAAAAGAGACCGATATTCCCTCCTTAGGGTGGAGGCTGCTATAGTGGCAGCATAGCATGACAACAAAGAGTTTCTTCTCAAGGCGAAAGCTAAGCGGGATGCTGCTGTGCTCGCATAGAGGGAGGCCGAGCATTCCCTCCAAGAGGCTAGAGCTGAGCGAGACGCTGCTATTGCGGCCGTTGAGGCTAAGGTGGGGCAGCTGGCAAGGGTGAAGGTGAAAATTGTTAGGCAGGAGGAGGCTCTCCTGTAAGAGGTCAACATTTTAAGAGAGCAACATGCTATGAAGCTCTCTCGAGTAAGTCAAATGCATCTGTAGCAGCTTGATGGAAAGCCAGAGTGCACAAGTAGGATGAGTATCCGTCATTTAAAAAGTTCAACGCTTTCTAAAATCACATGTAATACTAACGTTAAGGGACTCCAAAGTCTGTATGGCGCATTAATATTTCGATTACTCCTTCCTTAATTAATGGTTTTAAACGAGAGAGGATGTGCAATAGGCTGCACATTCAGTCTTACAAGATAATAAATAAATAAATTGATTAATTCCCGTGGGCTTTTTTAATAAAAATGAGAAATATCCACTTTTGAATCAATATTATTCATGTAGATATTATATTATCATAAATTTATAAATATCAGTTTATTTTAAACATAACGAGTGAGTCTGAATAAAAATATAAATAATATTATTATAAAAATAGCACAGATTGACGATTTGTCTCTTTATCTTTACATGCGAATCATATTACACGATATAGAGAACCAATGGACATAGATTTTCTTGGGATGACATTACTACAGAAAAAAATGTTTAATAAACGGCTTAGATCTTGAATATATATGATATGGGCCCCGCTTTCATATTCAACTCGTAATCCGCGTTCGTTCTAAGCAGCTTTCCCTGCCGAATTTGTGCATAACAGGACGATGAGGAGGCATCCAGGATGAGGATGCAGTGGGCCCATGGACTAGACTGCCCAGAAATGATCCGACGTCACGTCGTTCGTCCGAAAGAAAAACTCTTCCTGCGTTCCCGCTGTCGCTGTAGCTCCTGAACTCCAAAGCGAGAAACATGCCTTTACGTGCCCGGCAATAAGGTTGAAGCCTGTCCCTGTCAGCCAGCTGTAGCTCTCGCCCTTTACTGCAGCGTGCAGTTTTTCGATTAATCGCCGCTCCATCGCCTGGGGAAATGAACTGACAGCCACAGGCCGAAAACACCCAGTCAGCCTCCCGTGGACTCCGTTTCCCGCCCCGTCAGCTCAAGCACCTCAATCCCTCTCCAATAAATGCCCTCGGGCCGGCCGATATCTGCCCCGCCCATCCATTGGACAGCCGTCGCTTCCGATGTTAATGCATGCATGGGACCCAGGCTAGGCCTTCGGAAGCCCAAGCGAACCGGCAACGTGGGTCCCACTCGTCATAACTCACTGCCCGCGTCGACGGGTCGCACTTGGCGGCCTTACTAAATTAGTAACTAGGAAGGTCTCGAGGGAAGCCAAAGCGCTCCGGCGGGGCCCGCAAAATATTTTAGTAAAATTCAAAACTTTTTATTTTTTTTATTTTT
>JAYJMB010085007.1:5483-17231 GCA_036873735.1 Pouteria campechiana | reverse complement strand
AGTTTCTCAGCTCATCCTATTTTCAAATCTTAACAGGTTTACCTGAGGAAGCTCAATCTGGGGTTGAAACTCCAGGTAGGAAGAATTGATGTAGTTTAGATAATTGTGTTATTTCATTTTGATATATATCTCAATCTTGTGAACATATGAAATGTGTATAATTATAATGTTTATTATAATATGTAAGGCATTTTGTAATTGGTAATTTTGATGGGAGACTATACTACTAAAAGATGATACACTCAGATATGTACTTATATGTGGAATGTGGATTATAGTCATTATTGTGGTTGTAGTAATGTGGTTTATGCCTATGTAATTCCTACTCATTTAGTCAATCTTGTGAATGTGGGAAAATGATCGATTGACTAACAAAAGGTGCTCGTTACGGTTAGTATTGACTAGTGGGGTACTACATAAATTTATGTATTGACATCCAAGTCCACATGCCATCTGTAATTCTTCATCATTATCATCAACCCGTTGTCCCAGACCTAAGTCACATGCCATTTGTTATTATACCTTTACATATTCTGATCATTCCCACCTTTTTAACGGTTAAGTTCATCTTTTCAGCATTAATAGTCTTTTCTAATTGTTAAAATCATTTTTACTTATTATAGAATCATTTACTGTCATTACCTAGGTAACACGTCTTTCATATCGATCCATGCCCGCCCCAAACACATGGTGTCTAACACAAGTTACCTCGTACAAACACCTGCTAAAACTAATTTCGCCAACGGCATTCACCGCATTTGCAGACTACGTTATCCTTGTAAGGCATCTGAAAGATACAATGTCCAACCTGGGGCTAAGCACATGGAACCCTACGGTGAAGTAGTCCTGAAATCATGCTTTAACAACCAAACTGTTTGTTTCCAAGTGAGAAGAAATTATCTGAAATTACAAATAACCATAAATTATTATGACTGTAACCTCAGGCGGCAATCCATCCCCACATATCATTGACTGGAGGAGAAATTTTTGGCAAATAGAAATCCGCGTGACAGAATTATTAGTTTATTAGCCAATCGCCATTAGATGGTTTAAACTTTAGATGATAGTGATGATGATGGAAAGCATGAAATCAAGTCACAGAAAGGCAAATGAGTTACAAATAAGGCATTTTACCGCAAAATTTCTATAGATGCTGCAATTAACATTTGAAAGAGTAACATTTCCAAAGATGGGTCACACTGATTACAATTGTGCGGCCACAACGTGGTCACAACTCACAATCCAGAATCTACAGTTCCAATATACTTAACGAAGCATAAATGATTTATTTATGTTCCACCTGCGAACTAATTCAGAACCCGCCAAGACTTTCAAAGAAATAAGAGTTCCATTATGTTCAAAACAATGTGAAGATTCATCCTGCAGATCAGTGCCTTTTTTCTCAAGGCTGTGCACCTTCTTCCATCCTCTTCCTTAGTTTGTACTGCAACATGGTAGGGGCGCAATCCAAAGGTGTTTCCCCTGAGAAAGGAATGAAAGTTAGCACAAATGTTAGGAAAGGTTCTCACGTATGTAATATCATCAATTGACCAACGGTATTAACATGAAAAAGAAAGGCTCATGCGTCTGGTACACAGTATTGCTAGCACGCTTGTGGATGGAAACTAAAAAAGACCAGCAAAGAAAAAGGCAATGAAAGAAATGCAAACAAAGTCTAGAAGAAATGCAAACAAAGTCCAGGGCAGCCTTTCCAATTCACTGCAACCCTCAAAATTCAAAACTTACCAGTCAACTTTAGTTGGCAACTAGAAGCTTAACTAGGTCTCAGGCTCCAAGTCCAAATCAAACATTGAGGAAAACAGTAAAAAGTCGGTGAGTTCCTAACCACACATAGAGAAAAGCAGACTGATTTTCCAACCAATCAAGTTCCATAACATTGGAGGATGCCCCTTTCCCAAACATGTTTTGGCTATAGAAGCATCAGCAGGAATTACCTTGTGCATTCTTGCAGTCTGGATTTGCCCCATGATCCATGAGGATGAAAGCAATTTCAGTCTGATTGAAGAGTGTTGCCTGCACCAATCAATTAAAATCTTAGCCATGCAGAGGTCAAGTCACACACTTCTAAAATAGTCAAAATTGCTAGTAGATGGTCAAAACAATACCAAATGTAGCAAAGATAACCCTTGCTTGTCACAGTAATTCACATCCACTCCCTGTCGAAATCACATTCAGTGGTAAAATCCATCAAAAAGAATTAACTCAAGAGATGTGCACCATTTACCTGGCTCAGAAGCCTTTTTACAGCCTCAATATCACGGTTTTTGATAGCTTCCCTCATGCCCTAAAGACATCCATTCAGCAAAGAATCAATTGCATGTTTCAAAAATTTCCTTGTCCATAATTGTGACTTCTATAAGGATGCATGAGATTCAAGATTCAGTATACAAATACCTCCCCATTAACTTCATAATCCATGCTTGATTTATCCAAGCTACCATTTGTTTGGCTGAGGTTGAAAAACAAACTGCAAGGTGCCCTCATGTTAGAATGAAGGTATTCAGTAGTATGACTCTGGCATGCATTTGCAAATAAATAAGGAAAAAAAAATAATGACTCTGATGTGAGAATGAAGCCAAGAAACAATTTATTTAATGGATACACATATTGGGTGTGGATCAGATATTCAAACAAGGCATGCTGAATTATCTGCTACACAAACATTTTCATCAGTGTTTTCTTTTGGGAATGTTAGCCAATTAATACATATACATTCCATTTTAATAAACTGTTTCCTTCTCTTTTCTTTATTGATGCATTGGGAATTGTAAAAATCAGTGTCTTAAATAGAATAATGCAGATAATAGCCTAAACAATATCCAGACCACAGTACACATCAAAATAATTTGCGTCCTATTTAGCATAGAATGAAGTGATAAACTTAATACAGGACAGGCTACCTGCTACACAATATGAGAATAGCCATCTGGGTTGCTAATTCATTGGGCATATATAGGCCTACTAATAACCAAGCCAATAAGCCAGAGTAGATAACAGGAACAATATCCAAGTGCTTAAACAGAAGGGGGCAGTTCTTGGTTGCTGGTACCAATTGTCAGGAAGGCCACTTTTATCATTTCCAAATTGTCAGGTGGGCCACATTTAACTGCATGTGAATGCACGCACATACACATATTTGACAAAGAAGATTATCTCCTGTATTAAGTTTGAACTTAGCAACTTGAATTGGACATCTCTTTAAATATCTCTTCTATTTCACTCTCTGTCTTTCAAAAATTATTGGAGTTGGAACCATCTGATTGCTGCAAGTAAAGAAGATCCAAACACAGGTGTCGTGTTTGTGTTTGTTTTTGTTTTAAAAAAAGAAAGGAGGGTTTAAAGTACTGGATATTGTGGGCTCCTACCTTTAGCCAGTTACTCATCCCAAGAAAAGTGACAAGGAACAAAAAGGAAAAGCATGTTTCTTCTTCTTTTCATACAGTTCTTTAACTTTTTTTATCCCTTTATTAAAGTATACATCTCTGTTACTTTGAAAATGAATCAATCCCATGCACTGCTTGATCAGAAAAAGTTAAATTCAAAGGCTTTTCACCCACTGGTTGAGTTTTAGACACTAAAAAAAAAAAATGCAAATACAATGTTTAATGAAATACCTTAAAGGACAAAACATAATGTGTTTGAATTAGAAGTGTTTTGTGTCAAAACTAGATTGGGGCCCAGCTACATTTATATACGCCTGTGTCAATGGTGATAAATCAATGAAGTGTTAGACTTGATAAAAGCAAGAATTGAGCCACACTCTCACTCTGAGCCAATTTCCACGAGAGAGAATGGTATTAGAGCATTTATGATTTATGGCCTGATGACCATAATAAAAAATAAAGAAAAGCAAGAAAAGAATAGGGCTAATACATTGCAGACCTTTGCTTGCTATTTGAAGTAGAACCTAAATTCTTCGATGTAGAGTCTTGTGCATGTGGTTTTGTGTTCATGACCTTCCTGGGCCTTGGGTTTGACTGAACTGTTGAGGCAGTAGCATTAGGCATCTGCAGCACAGAATCTGAGAAAGTAAGAGACCCAGCTGAAACATGTTGCACATTCTGAAATTCTGAACAGCTCCTTTACCTTTAAAGGAGCTGAGTCTGGTGCTGGAGTTGGAGCTTGACAAATGCATAGCGGCATTCCACACTTGCACTCAGGAATATTTAAACTGGGGCTAACTGAATCTGAATTAGGTTCAACAGCGTCAAAATCCTCAATCACATCTAGTTTTGAAAATTTATCTGCTGTGGTAGCAATGCCATCCAAAGAGGGCTGAGGATGACTTTCCCCAGATCTGGAAAAGCAAAACAGATCACATGGAAGCTCCATTGAAGGGAAAAATCAACAAAATATTGTAAACAAAAATCACAGTGGGAACAATCAACAGAAATGCCTGCGATCATTGTTATGGTTTAAGGTGCAAGCATGCCTTTTTGGCAACTAAGATGCAACTGAATCATTGGAAGAAGTTTCTACCTAAATACAGAAAAAATGGTTGAAGAAACTCATATACAGTATTAGTGTGCCTAAGGCTGTATAAAGATGTATCACCTCATTGAATTTCAGTGACCAGTTTGACAAACAGGAACCAACCATGCATAATTACATCAGTGGTCATGATGAGGAAGTAGACTTCAAATTGATGTCCCTGTCTTCATGTCTACCTTAAAGAGTAACCTAATCCCAGTATGAAGCTTAGTCTCTCAATATGAATGCTATTTAAAATAATAATTATGATCATGTGCAATTTATTGTGTTAATTACGATGAATGACTTTAGTTGCGCAACGAGAAAAAACCTAAATTGCATTAATCACAGCTAGGATATCAAGATGCCAATATAGCTGTTAAAAGAGCAATGCCTCCTACTACCAAGAAATCATTCCTCTGCTGCCCCACAATTGTCTATCAATGGAAGATTTTATATCATAAGATCTCCTTTCTTGTTATTTGTGTCTTCCATATTTAAATGATGAAATATCCAGATCTAAACATCTAACTAATCCAATGGCAAGTGATTCCCATTCAACATGAAGGCCATTTGCTAAAAGCCTAAAACACATGAGAAGCAAATGATTTTGACGCTAATTGTATACTCAGAATAGAAAGTGACCAAATGCAATTGACTGTAACAGACAAAGACTTGGTACATCTCCAGTACCCTCACAGGGTTGCATGCTGTATAAGGTTTCAAGATTGAATAAAATATTGGTTTTCCGCATTTCATTATTCCAATAAAAATTAAAAGAAAAAAAGCTATGATTGTAGAGGATCTAGTTTGATCCTTTGCTAATAAGTGTGTCATGCCTCTTCAGAAATGTTTGCACTTGTTTCTGCCGTTAAACAAGTCATGAGCAAACAAAATAATTAAATTCCTTGTTAAGATGGGAATTGGCAAAATAGCCTTTCCTACTGTTCATAGCTATAAGTTATCTAATTACTATGGATTAGGTGAGGCCTTCAACTAAAACTATGTTATCTAAGTAATCTAATTATGTGGTTGCTAAAACTATTGAACTTATTGCCCCTCACAGATGTGTGAACATCAAACATGTTTGCTTCAATTGCTTTGCATGCCCCCCACCATTGAACTCACAGAAGAAAAAGAAAGACATGGAAAAAAAAAGAAAAAAAAAAAAACAAATCCTAAAAGTCTGTCATGTACTAAACCTGGGACAATAGGATAATTTGAAGATCATGAAGAACCCAGATATTACAAACAGTCGTCCATCAAAAGTTAAGATAGTGTGTGACAGAAAATGGGAGCTAATGTCAGAAGCCATCAGCATCATACATTTCCATTCTCACAAGTGCATGGAAAGCAAGGCAAATCCCTGCAAACTTTAACCCTATCCTCATGCTATCAGAAATATCCTACATTTCTATTGTCACAAGAGCAGGGAAAGCAAGGGAAATCTCGGCAAAATTTAGCCCTGAAAAAGCTTATCAAAGATATTAAAACATAAGAAAGAGGTCATCAGTTTCTACCATCAGAAGATTTGGAAGTTTCCAATCAAAAGACTAAGCTAATGGATTAACAAAGATCAATATGTCTTGAGCCCAGCAAATTGATCCCATCATCTTGCTTCTTCTAATGGATTGGTAGTTATTTGTAAAACTATAGAATCATGCTCAAGGGCTCATTCAGTTATTGCCTATTGATGATAATTTTATGTGTTACATATGTAAGGTGTTTCTAGTAAATATTCTCATATGATATTTGGGGCAATATCAATTACTATAGTAAATCATTTCTTCTACAGCTAATTCAAATTCCAGCAAATGGTACCCAGAACAGTAAGAAGGTTACCTGCTGGGATTATTGAAACAATCACTGCAGACTCTGACACTGGAGTGGATGCCGTATTGTGGTAACGTCTGAAAATGACAGTTAGAAACTTTAAACAATGTAGTAAAAAATTTATCATTTTCAATGGAATGGGACATGCTGTGTCATATTTTTGGGAAGTTCTTACCATTTGATTGGATGAATGTTCATGGCATAGAGTCCTACCGCAACAACGGCAATGATGCTGCATCCATGATAGATTTTTAATATTAGAAGCAAAGCAGGATTTTGAATATTACTGCATAGGTTCAGTCAGAAGCACAAGTGCTAGTAACAAATGTAAGCATCAAGATCACCGAAACTAAGAAAGATCATACACCAACAAGCACCAGATTCAGATAGGTCTGCAAATATCGATATTGTAAGCTAAGCAAGCTAGCCTAGCACCATGGAAAATGAAAAGTGATAATATAAGACCTCAAATAACCAAAAAGTTAGCATAAATCCCGTACACTGTAGAGAAATCAAGTTCCTTTGGCAGTGAAAACTCTTGATATGATGTTATTGAAACCATACATTAAACATAACAGCGGAAGAAAATTAGAGCAATCAATGATCAACACGAACATAATGCACTAACCAGACAAAAATATAATGAGACGGTTTTTAAACAATCAAGGATTCATCAGTTTAATCATCCATTGAATGAAAGGATTTCACTTTTGCATGGAATTACAGACGAAATGAATCCACCAATGTCTGGCTTTTGTCCTAGGCACAAGTAAAAGCAAGCTGGAAAAAATCGAAAAGCGGTGGCATAAACAGCAAAAAGGAGCATCGTCCATATAGAGTAGATACCAACCAATGATGGATCGGTAATTTAAGATGGGCGAAATGCCAAAATGAATTACATGATTCGCAATTAGGAAAAAGACAACCTTTGGAGCGTGAAATTACCAAGCATACAGATCGTTTAGCCAGAGACAAGACTGGAGGGTGAATGCGAGCCCTGTGACACATAAATCCACTCACACAATTTAATGGTGCCAAGTTTCTCAATCTGATTTGACTGCATGCGGTCGCCAGTCAGCAAGACGGTGAGGATTCAATAATGGAGGATTTTCTTGGTTTAATCTCCATTAAGAAGAAGGATTCCGAAATTCATAATTCAATCCAAATTTGCAAAGCCGTGAAAAGCCGATCCATCCAAAGGCGAGAGACAGATTTGGAAGAGTAACAGAGATAAAAATTCACTGAAAATACAATGAAATCTAAACTGGATGGATGGGGATTACAACCCTAATTTCTTTTATCGGTATGAATTTAAAAAAAATAAAAGGAAAAAAAATTTACCCGACGCCTGAAAGTGCCGAAACTGCAACTGCAGACGTCGCATCGATCGGCTTCTTGAAAGGGAGGCGGTGTTTCCAGCATCTCGAGCGATCGTCTCCAAAATGAGGAGGCAGCGATGGGGAGGGAGACGAGACTCCGCTCTTCTGCTGCTGCTTTCTCCTTTCTAATTATTCTTCTGCCACCATCGGCTGGACCACTGCCTCGTGCAAAAGCGATGACTGGAGATTTCACTGTTCAGGCACACGCTGTCAGATGTGAGTTGAGGCCGGGCCAGGTTGGGGTAATGCGCCCAATCCTATCCGGTAGATTAATCGGGATGGCTCCAATTAAAATCTATAAGCGTGAAAAAAGTACAACAACCGTTTAATACAGCTAAAGTAAATGGTTTAAACTGCGTCTGATTTGGTTGAAACTGTAACACTAACATAACGAATTAAAAAAGGAATTACCCTCGTAGGCATTAAGCTAAACACCTAAGATCATATAATTAAAATATTTGCTTAAATTATCCTTAAACTTAATAACAAATAATTAATATTAATAACTCGTTTTTATTTTTCATTTAAATGTCTATTTTACCTATGTTTAGTTGATGGTTGCTAATATTTGCTTATTTTAAATAAACAAACTATAATCCTTAAAAATAAGTCGAATCAAACAAAAGCTTGTACGAAATTAGATTGCTGAAAATTTCCCAAGCGAAAAGCCAGTTTTTGCTTGAGAATGTTCCATCAAGTATAAACTTTGACTCATTTTAGCACTTGATTATTTGATTCGCATCTTACTTCTCCAGAATAACTTTTATCATAAATGGCTTGCAATTGCAAAAGACAGTTATGAGAAAGTCATTGTAAATAGGATCAATTACAGTTTCGGATGCAGGATGTAGGTCCAGCCAACCTTGCAATCTTTTGAATGGTCTGATTTACACCAATTAAAAATGGTATTGCTTAGCCCTATTCCAGCTGTAGGCCGAGTTCTAACAAGTCAATTCATAAGCCCCAAAAGTAACAGCCACTCGTATGGTCGTTTTTCCGTCCTCACATTGTGCTCTGACGAAGGTTTCAGGATTGAAGCGCATGCAAAGTCCATGCATACCTAGAATTTGTGCTTCAAGCTACAAACATTTCTCTGAACCTTTGTTTATGAGGTTTCAGCTTGTCTAGGTACATGACCTAAGGTTACAATCCCGTTGCAGCTATGGTAAAATTACCATGGAAAGATTAAAATTTCATTGAATTCGTAGAGACCATTTCCCTCTACCTGGCATGGACGGCAGCCATTTCAGTGTAGTCTGACCTTGTCGCGGGCTGAAAACCAATCTTGCAATACAACCCACCAAACCCATGACTCAATAGAAAATAAATCACTAATGCTGGCGCAAAATTGACCAAGTTCCAATTCAAGTGGCCTTTTTGACCAGCCAAAAAGAAACTTGAAGATGATAGCCAAACACAATCATTTTTTAGAACATCGGTTAGCAAAGGAGTATCCACATTCATATGTTTAAATACCTGGATTATAACATCTGGTGCACATTTCGCCAAAAGCCAATCAGTAATCTACTGCTGGCTTTCAGTCTTTCACTCAGACAATTGCCACAGGATGTGAGTATATATGCCTCCAAACAAAACAAATGCCACTGGCAGAACACTATGCCCTCTTTAAATAAAAGGATATGTCCTTTCAAGGCTTCTGCTTGTCAGGGCTCAGAAGCGGTCGCATTTAAGCTCCTTGCCCATTGCTGCAGCAAAACTAAAATGATGACAAGAGTGATGCCCAGTTGCAGAGACTGAATCCCTAAATCCACTGCTTTCCATTCCTTCACTGGAAAATGATGGCCATAATCAAAGTGAGTAGGATATCCTTACAAAAGCTTCAATCCACCCGTAACATCATCAACCATATCAGCAGGCCCTAGGTGAATACAGGAAAAATCAAAAACAAGAAGCATCAGTGAATCAAGACAAGAAGAATGGTAAATGCAAGCAGATTTCAAGGTAACTACCTATTATGAACTTGTTTTTTCGGTAATAACAATACATTTATCATTAACTACCAATTTGGAGATCCAGTTCCAGTTAGATCGTGCCTAGCTATTGGCTATTAGCAAAACAAGACACCAGCAAGTGTGTTTGGTAATTGGGAAAAGTTTCACCTAAAACTTTTCTCTATTACTTCCTTTTAATTGATGTAACATTCTAACTACCTTCCCTCTCCTACTTTTTCCTCTTTATTGCTTATACTTTCTGTCATTTCTGCCAAAAAGCCTATTTATTTTATCTTTATTCATTTTATTTCTAACCATTATGCTCTACCTTGTCACATTATTTCTTCTGTTCGCTTTTCCCACTTCCACTTTCCTCTCTTTTCCCCATCGATAAACAGATAGGAATTGAGAGAGAAGGTCAAAAAAAATAATGAAAGGATAAAAGAAAAAAGGGGGACTAATGGAGGTAAAAAGAGGAAACAATGTAACAGAATAGGGGGAGTAATTTAAAATAAAATAAATAAAAATAAAACAGATAAGATTTTTATATGAAAAGATTGAGACTAATGATTGAAAATATAAATAATAATGATGAAAAAGTAAGGTTGTTGACTAAGTTATATGTTGCATCAATTAAAAAAGAGTGAAAAAAAAAAAAAGAAATATCCATCCCTTTTGCTCAGGTTGACCCCAACAGTTGGAAAAGCATATCACAAAGACAATACTTTTACCAATTGCTACATTGCGATGAATATAATTTCTTAGCAACACATCAACACTAAACATAAATGCTACATTGAAAAGATAGGGAGATTTATTAGTAAGTACATTCAATTTAAGCAACTCCCTAGTTGTATTCAACCTTACCTATTTGTAGATTTTCTAATAATCTTTAAAGTAAAATTCTCATTAATTAAATATAGTAAAAATCTTTCATTTTTCAAAAACAAAATTAGCTAGCAAACAGAAAAATATGTAAAAGGTAACACTGATTCATTAGGACCTGAATGAATACCTGTGATTGAATTTAATCCCCCTAGTGTTTACAAGCCTTTACATTAAGTTCAGGAAATTGATGAGTAAATCTCAGGCTTATTACAAATTCTCCCAAATGCCATCTTATTTACAGTCTGAACCAAATAATATAATACCAGCCCACATTAACTAAAATAATAATTTGTTGCCACTAGCATCAAATAAAAAACACGGCCATGGGTAATAGCTGAACTTAAGGCATAGGAACTGTAGACATACTATATGATCTAACGGAATAAATAAAGAAACTTACCAAGAATGGCCATGACTGTCCTTGAATCTGAAAAGAAGAGATAATTTCATCAATAACAGATCAATTGTACAAACTACTAAGTGGACATTGAAATACCTAGTACCTAACTATCTACATAAAATTTAGAAGGTAAAAATGGGAAAAGAACTGCACAAAGCAGGAAACAAAAATGTAAAACCACACAAGGACAACACAACTCACTTGGTGCAATCTGTGTTCTTCCAGCATCAATTGTAACGTGGGCCGGTAGCTTCAGTGACTTTGCCCTTCCCTGTCTCAGTTAAAATTCCAGCAATCAAGGTTGCAAGTAAAAAGGGAAAGAAAAGAAGAAAACAGATGTCCTCCAGTAAACTAATGCATATGGCCAGATAAAGCAGTCATGAAGAAAGCAGAATGAAGTGTTGAACAAATTATTCCATGGAACCATATTCAGACAATAATCTAAAGAGCCCTGCATAAATATTTTAATAAGGTTCACATGTAGGAGCATCTGGCCACCAGCTTGTACTTAGTATGACATCTCAAATTGTTAAATTGGAGACCTCCAAAGATAACACATTCTGGCAAAGGCATATATCCCACATTTTGGGTACCATCTGATAATTCTGTCTCACCCAGAAGGATGTCACGTGTCCAATGTAAATGTCAGAACCATGTATGAATCAACTGAAGGTTGCATGGCACAACTACTACAGAAGAACAGCATCAAGAAACAGATAAGAGGTAACCATTTCAACTTCCTTCAACTTTTCTTTGGAGGGCAATTTTTTCGACAATGAGAAAAAGGGCTCTTTGCGAGTTAGTA
>JAYJMB010084996.1:0-10553 GCA_036873735.1 Pouteria campechiana | reverse complement strand
GATAGACACAATGGAATACAAAGCAAGATAATAGAATCTGGACGGCAGGCATCAAATACAATCATAGTAACAAGTTGGAAACGGATGGTCTGTAACCGCAGTTTGAGACTTCATCTCTTGGCCCCAACTCACCCATTTTCCCTCCTACTCAAGATCATTAAAAAATCTTATTTAAATAAAATAAAAATATTCATCTATTTCATTTCATATTTCTATAAATAACCAATGTTTAGAATGGTGTTATCAGAATTATAAAATCATTTTATTTCATACTCTGTAAACTAGATTAATAAAAGAATATTTTAGAGAATTAGTAAATATATAAAAATGGCCATTTAGGTAAAAAAATATACTCTTCGTTGGATATATATATATATATATATATATGTATATTGGAGACATTCCACCAGCACATGCAACTTTTGTTTGAATCCTTTTGCATGCCGAAAGTTAGATTCCTGTTGACATTGATGTGATGGATACATTCCCTTTTAAATACATCAACCCTTCTCAAACTGTCAAACATATGTATTATCCCAGTCATGAAGCTTGCAATGTTTATTATTTTATTTCGACCACCTATTTATTAGCTGGAAAGTTAAGATCATATAATCAATGCGGTCACCAAGTTAAGATCACATAATGTTGAAAATTCAACAGGAATAATAAAACTAATTAACAAAAATAATTTTCAAAAAATTTTGATAACAAAACTACACCTTGTTCATTAGGTCATGGTTCATCGATTCAGACCATTTTAATTAACTGCATCTCGCATTCAAGCGTAAGGATATCATCTTATGCTCGGGACAGACAGCAGCTTTTTCTCCTTATTAAAAGAAGCCAGTGTTGTCCACTCCACCAATCATGCCTCGTATCTTTTTAGATTACCAAAAATTCCCTTTGTGTACTTTTCAAATATTACTGTCTGATGTAGACCGTAATTGCAATGATACAGATAACCAATCTTTGCATGAATTTCAAACTGCCTAAAAAAGCTGCCCGACCATATGATGGTCTGGACATCATCATCATACAACTAGATTTATCACTACGAACAGCTGATTTCTTCTTGATGCACAGAGAAATCATTCAAAGGGTCAAATTTCTAAGAATTTTATAGTCTATCGTTGTCTTAGATCCTGCGGGACAATCGTCATCAAGAAGAGTGGCTCAAACCTAGATCATTGTCTTGATCTTTTCAAATAATCTTTATTAAAAATTTCAAAAGCCTTAGTTTTAGCCTCCTTGAAACCCCCTTTTTTCACACTAAAACAGGAAAAGGGGGGTAGGGAATTTGATAAAAGATGAAAGTGGGGATAGTAGTGTCCCTTTTTTTACGCAAATAAATGGATATATATATATATATATATCATCCTCATAGCACTTTTATCTTTTCCTCATCATTATATGTATTGTTATCATACCCACTATTTGTTTGAATGTTATTCTCTTTATAATTCATGTCGTCTCAAAACTATCTTATTCCCATTCTCTACAATTTTATTTCTATTTCTCTCAAAATTTTCAATTATCTAAACATATGAAAGAGAATATCAAAATGGAAAGAAGAAGAGAATTCTTTTCAAGAATTGTAATCGTAAGAATAAATTCATTCATTCCCTGCATAGTCACATTAATGCTTATGTACTTTTAACCTCTATTGATTAAATATAAATAGATCAGCTGTATTGATTAACTAACTATAGACAGATATACAAAGATAAAATAATAACTAAAATTGCTTATAAGATCTATTTTCCGTGTCTTCTTAAACACAACTTTAGTTAAACTAAACGATTTCCGCCTGTTTTGCCAGGATAAGTAGTGTTTGCATGAACCTAAACTTGTCAGATCTAGCCCAAGTTGCATCTGAAATAATTTTTACCAACAAGAGTTCCCGCAAACTCCCCACGCTTGTACTTCTATCGTCATGCTTCTCACTCTGGTGCATATATGATCAATGACAGTGATTTGATGTGGAATCTGTCACCATCACTGACCTATCATCTGCAGCCTTTACAGGAGTGAGGGCATTCATAATGAGATCCATGAATCTATACAGTTTGAGGATCACTTGTCAAATTGTCAGTCCAATGTATGAGAACCAAATAAATCAATTCAAGCTCGTGATGGTTAGAGTCCTAAAAGCAATCCCAATCCAATGCATGAGGCACATACAATCTCCATATTCCATATGAAAAGGCTTTAGGATAGGTGTCAGTAGATATGGCATGTGGTCCTCCCACCAATCTCATCTTCCAGATTCAATGCACAGGCCTTATAGTCTTTGGGACCACTTTATCTATAGTTTTGAAATATGAGCCGTTTGTGATCATGCCATTCAAGGACATGTCGAGTAGTCGTGTGCTTTGGAAACGTCTTTACCATCCACAGTTAGAATGCTGCCTTAGCTTGTATCCAAGGTGTATCAAAGGAGATTAAATCAATATTGTAAGATGGGTATGGCAAAGTAAAGATTTTATGCCCTGAAAAATCAGTTGCAATTGTGTGCCAAAAGTTGGATGCTTAAGGAGCCTTTGACCTCAGTGGCTTGGCCTGGTTAATCAGTCCTGCCGACCTGGATATTAAATCAGATGCTGGGTAGGGCAGACCATAAAGAAAGGCAGCTTCCCCAAAAGGGTGGTAGCAAACCTCCTAAATAGAGCTCCCCAAGTCATATACATACACACACTTTTAGTACCATAAAAAAAATAAAAATGGAAGTGTAAATGATGTTAGGGGGAAAAAATTCAAAATGATCATAACCTTTTGAAACAATTGTAAAAACGGTCACGAGTGTTATCCTTCAATCAATAGCATGTTCAATCCAACGGAAAAATAAAAATACATCCTTTAGCTAAAAATAATATCTCTTACCCATCTGATGTTACATAGATGTTGAAAGTGAATATATGTGTGACCTTCTTTGTAACTTATTTTTAAAATACGAGCATTTATGTATACACACAGTGAAATTATAATTAAATATTGTAACAATCCGGGCTTATTGCGTGATATTATCCTCTTTGAGTCACATCCCAGCCAACCAGCCAGTGCCCACTCGCACGATTTTAAAATTCATCACTCCATCAACACTAAAGCTCCACACTTAAGCAAAGAATTTTCCCTTACCCGGGCGATGTGAGATCTCACATTCATCCCCCTTAGGGGCTCCAGCGTCCTCACTAGAGACACCCTTATCAACACTATTGAGATTGACATTGATACTAATTATAACAACCTCACACTCTAACATATATCATCCGCTTTGCCTTATGCATCCTTATTAGGAACCTCATCAGCTCTTCCGGGCTTATCCTTCACTCGCCCAATGGGTGATACCTTTGCAACTAAGACCCACTTATTTAGCCCAGAGCTCCCTCCCTTACCCAACAATGTAGGATATCACATCTACTCCTCCTCAGGGTTGCCATGTCCTCATGTCATGGCACACACCCCTGCAGACTGTTGGGAGTCAACTCTAATATGATACCAATAGTCTTGACGGGGGTGTATCTAGCAAGGACGTTGGAGCCCATAAGGGGGTGGATGTGAGATCCCACATCGCCTGGTAAGGAGAGAGTTCCTGGCTTAAGTGTGGAAGTTTAGGTGTTGATGGCGTGACTCGTTTTAAAACCATGCAGGCTGGTTGGCTAGGACATGACCCAAAACGGACAATATGATATAGTAGGTCTTGGGGTGTTACAAATATTATCTTTAAATTCAAGGGAGACATTTTCTTTTATCATATTGGATTTAATGGATTATTAATGAAGGATAACTTTTATGACAAGTTGATCGATACTTTAAAAATAAAGTTGTTAAAAATAAGTGTGTAGACAAATAACATATCTATATATTATTTATATCATGATAAAAAATAATGTTAGAAATAAATAAGATAGATAAATAACATATCTATTTATTCTTTATATCTATACTGCATTTGCCTGGAGATTTCACTTTACCCAAGTTCAGTCTAATACAATATATTTGATTTTTTATTTTTTTTAGAAAAAGAGAAATATCCAGCTATATATGTGGTGGGAGAAACACATTGATATACGTATGACAGCTTGTCATCCATGCAAAACACTGGATTAAGATAGAGAAGAACCAAAAATATCAAGCAAGCTAGCGTGAATATCAGATGCATGTAATTAGCATAAAAAATGCAACGTCAGTTCCCCAAATGAGCCCTCCCAGACAAACATGGACCTCATGCATGCTTACGTATAATTGGAGACATAAGCTGGTCTGTCTACATTGTAGGCCTGAGCAATTTGCAAAGTGTCTGGTGTTGTGATAGCTATTCCTCTTCACCAAGCTTCCTTTTATTAGTTATACCTACCAAATGTTTATTAGTTGTGAAAAAGAGTCGCATACACTAGGAGGTTTACTAAGTCCTTTATACATTAAGAAAAAAAAAGAAAAAAACAAAATATATATATATATAATGTAACCATTGAAATAAGTCTTGAATTCATGCACATTGTAGCATAAGTGCAAAGTCAAATCACTGTAAGCAATGAAGGCAAAGAATGGATGATCTATAGTCAATCAATAGTATACAGCATGTATGTTTTTTCTTCATTTTAGTTTGAAATGTGTGGTTTGAAATATTTGGGTGGGATTGACAAGGTTTGAAGAATCTTTTTTGAAATGGGCTGGATTGGAAAAGCTAGCCTAAAGGATTATGAGCTGGGATTATCAAAATATGGAAATGGCCTGGTTCGGCCTGGTCCCTAGGCAGCCCACCATAAGTTTCAGTTATTCAAACATCAAAGAATCATTCCACATACTATTCTGCATGCACCACCAAACCTTTAAAAGAAGTAGAGATTGTTAAAGAATGAATCTAACATATCATCTCGAAGGTGAAAACGTCATGAAAAACATTGCAATAACCATCTAATTCTATCCACTTACTATATTGCATTTCAGCATCTATGAAAACTGGAACTTGGGTGGTTTCTTCATGATAATTCTCGATATATTTGGATTATTCATAATTAACTAGGCTAGATTTAGGAAGCAAATGTAATATAAAATGCGTACCTTGTGACTGAGATTTGATTGAAATTTTCTAGTATATATATTTATTCCTGTAATTAGGAGATAACCGTGGATACATTCGCACCGTATTGATTAAATGAACGGTATCCTTCTGTCTCTAATTTGTTGCCATATTTTACGAGAATGTTGATATGAATGGCCTTTTAACAGTTGGGAATGTCCAAGTGCGTGTCAAGCAGGTTTCTTCCACGTATCTTTTTAATTATTCGAAACAGAGTTCTTTCCCATCGTGGATTCCACCTCCCCATTTTGGATATTATGCTGTGTATTTCCAAAGATGAAATGGTATAAACACAAAAATGTGCATAGGCAGAGAAGCATTTTTTAACTAGGAACCAAAACCCGTCACATGTTTAGCGAAAACAAAGATCATTCACCTGCATGCATGTGTCGAAAATCTTCAATATCATTGCAGCCATTACTAAGAGAAATAAAGAGACGACCCAAATTCGATTGAGAAAAGGGATTTATGTTGGTAGCCCTGATGGCTTGTTCTCGGAACTTTTTGGATCCAATTCTCCAATTGGGAGATATGTCTTACCTAATCTTGGGGCCCACCTGTCCCAGCTAAGATGGCAAATGAGCCGAGGATGTCTTTGGGCAAACAATCTGTCATCCCAAAGTTGCAAAATTGCTGATCTTTGCTAGATCCAAAGACAGGCATTATCCATCGGAGAAACCCCAAATCTTCTCCATCGAATTGGCTTTTCCGTTTGGGTCTTTTTTGGATATCCACCATTCATCATGATTCATAGTTCTCCTATTTGTTTACCATCAAGAAATTTTTTTTTTTTTTTTTTTTGGTTTTACAGCTTAATTCCAATCTTATGATGGCCCACCGGATCAATCAGTAAAAGGAAAAAAATTTAAAGGTGGCCCCACATGCACCTTTAATTATTTGGGCACTTAATACAAACCAGAATATAATATGGGTGTGGACCATCAAAAGAAAGATGGGGCAGGGGCACGTAGAAAGTGAGACACGAGCATCCGACAACGAGCTTTCATGCCGTTTTCAACCATGCAAGATTATCCGCGAATCTTCGTACAACTGATTGTGTCATTCACAAATAAGATCGTAAGATAAAGAAGCCGGTGGCTTTATCTGGACTTTGGAAGACAAGAGTAATGTCCTTGGAAACTCTAGTTTCACGTGCAATTCATCTCTTCCATCCAACTTCTCACTTTTGTAGTACAGCGAATTGTATCTAATTATCATTTCTTACATGCATGTTTCACCAATTGTATGTGAAGTAATGAACTATCTAAATATAGGCCAATGAACTTCTAATTTAATCAGCAAATGTAATTAAATTACAGTGTCAAATAAATGCAAAATGTGAAATTTTTCGGATCAATGGAAATTAATTCCCAACCTACTAGAGCAGACTTATGAACGGTCCAGATCACACGAAAATGCGTCAAATTGGGGGTTAAAGATGTGGCATTTGAAAGGTGCAGTGCTCATATCATGCGGTTCCAATAAACCAGCATGAAAACTTAAAGACACGTGCAAAGCTCTCCACGTGTGATGTCTCAACTCTTATGAGAAAGCATCAAATCAAGTTGGTAGATGATGGAGTCGCACGCCATTTCCTTTCCCGATGATGCTCACTTTCATCAGTGTCTATGTCGCATTAAAAGTTGGGGCAATCTGGGGGCATTAAAGCAATAATTGCATGAACGGCTATTAAATGAAATGTTGAAACTGAAGTTGCGTGGACGACACATGAAATAGATGTGCCAAACGATATTATTCCGATGGTGTCTTTATAATGGCGAGATTATTTCGAGGGAAAGGAAATATAAAAGAAAAAAAAAAGTAAAATGAGTGTAAAAGATAAAATAATGATATTAGTCATGTGGGGGTGACGCCAGCAGTAAAGCAAATAAGAATAAATATATACGTTTTTTCAAAAAAGGATATATGATTATATGAAAAAATTAGAATGGTTAGCAATAGTTAGGGAAGATAAATGTTAAATTAATATAGAAAAGGAAAGAAAAAGCTTTTACCTCTTTTTGTTAACTCGAAATCCTATGTTTAGATATATAGAAAATGGTTATAAAGAAGGTGAGAGAAAAAAGAATTTAATATATAGAAAAAACATGAAAGAATGATGCAATATGATAGAAGATAATAATTAAAAATAAATATGCTCTTTAAATGAAAAATGAGAGATAAAGGCTGAAAAAATTGATAATAATGGGAAAAAGTAAAAATTTAAATTATTAGAACATTGCCTTATATTTTTTCACTCATTTCTACAAATAAATAAGCACATCCTTGGAAAATACAGAAGATGAAAAATGAGAAAAAAATAAAAGTGGAATTATGCTTCCTAGGGATGAAAACAATAAATTAGAAAATTCTTTACACCAGGCCACCTAATACTATAGTCCAAAGAGTTTTAATTGGTGAGACATCAACTTTTCAAGTATACAGTTTTGTTGTAGAAACAATTCATTATTTACTAGAGAATTCAAAAGACAAGAATCAACATATGACAAAAATTTAGAGCAATTTGGTTCATATTCATTAATAGAATGTTCAGTCATAGTTCCAAACAATGTTTTTAAAATTGGACAAATAATTGAAATAATTGATTGATGGTTATAATTAAAATTGTCAAATAAAGAGAGTTTTTACACACACATGCAAACCCACCCACCCACTTCTTCAACTGATCTGATAATTTTATAAGTTTATCCAATCTTTTTTTAGGAATGTAATTTTTCTTTAGTTTTGGTTAAACTTAACCTAATAGGTGTCAATTGCTTGAGTTTCTAGCTTGAGCTCCAAGGTAATGAGAATTGACTAGAAAATAAGAAATTCTATAAGTTTTGTCAACTCAGCTAAATTAGTGGATTGCTACGGTCTAGCACTATAAAATATAATTTTAACAACCATAAAATATTATTATTTAAACAATGCTAAAGTATTAATAATCTATATTTTCTAATAGAATGGTAGCCATGAAATTTAATACTCAACTTTGCATCAGAGTATATTTTATTAATGGGTATTTTACTTATTTTATGTACTTAAATATATCTATATATAACATTTTAGTAAGATTCAGACTAACAATCCTACTTGTTATACATGTTCATTATCCTAAAAATTATCTTAATTAGAAAAATGAATTACAGCAAATATATGTGCATAAAATCCTAATTAGGCTAACTAGAAAAAGTTTTTGAATGTTAAAGTCTATATAAATTTCTTACTAAAATAATCTTCAATATATGAGGCTAAATAATACCAAATACAATAGCCGGTTTATTTATTTTATTTTTAAATATCATGATATGTAAAAAAAAATGAAGAGGGCACATGTTACACTCAAGTAGATGAAATAATTAACTATACTTGATTAAAAGAGATGCCAAAGTTTGCGAGTTATATCTTATTTATGATATTTTTAAAAAAAGAAATACTAAGTTGGGAATATTCTAGTTTTCCGTTTGCATTTTTATGAAGCTTTTCAAGGCTGATCAGTTTTGTCGATCCAAATCGAGCATCTAGTAATGCCAAGATCCTTGTCAAGTTGTCATATGTCCAACCCCTAGGTGAAGAAATACCATCTTAAGTCCATTTTGTTCTAAATCTGTTTAAAATATATTCCTACAAGTTGTCCCGTTCACAATCCAAAGGTGGACCCTACCACATGAACGGGCCAAATAATCAGAGATATTCCTATATGATTTGGTAGTAAGGCCAAAAAATGTAGTTGGACTTTTGGACCGCCTTCCCCTTTGGACTCAGCCAAAGTAGCCGAGAACATGTGCAAGTTGGTCATGGGCATTTTTTCCACCGGCAATTGCCTTGCCACTGACTCCGTACCACCCATTTTCCACGCTTTTCACGTGCCGGGATGTAGCATGGACTTGACAGATATTTCGAGTAGGAAAAAAGAAAAAAAGAAAGAAAGAGGGAAAGAAAGGCACCGGACAACAGGCATGCATGCGCACGGCATGGATGTCTTTTCTGAAATACCCGGGGGACTATGCACTCGCCCTGACAACGATGTGCCTCATCCTCTGCACCCTTTTCTTGGTCTCACCAGGGGACCCCGGAATAAATTTCATTCAATGCACTTGATCGATTTTTGTGGGTGGTCCTTTGTTTTGCAAGTCAGAGCTGTGACAACTGTGCTTTGCAGGCCAGGTGACATCCACCTGTTTTGTAGGACAGATATGTGCCAATTAAAGTGATGTGCTTGACAGGTGCTCGTCCCTAACTTCTTGTTTGGCAGTGATGAACTACGTTTCTCCACCACATGGAATGCATGAGTGAAGTCTCCTTTCAGACCTCTAAATTGAAACCAGAGTTATCCAATTTTTATTAAAAAATAATATTTTGCATGCATGATAATATAATAATATTATATTATATCAGTTAATAATTACAGTGCTCTAAGAATATCATATGCTTAATTAAAATGTCATTGGGAATATCTTGTATTGCTTATCACTAGCCTGTACAAGAAATGAAACAAGGTTGCACTGAGTTAAGAGATGCTTTGTCACTTGATATGACAAAACCTTCCTAAAAAGTCCAGTGTAATCCATTTTTAGGGTGTGTTTTAGTTTTTGTAGAATGAACAAGCAACATATGTGCACCAAACCAAATCTGTCTTTAGTAACATGACACAATGGGGATATTGATGTATCTTGCATGCAAGCAAATTTCACATTGTTAAACCATTGCTAGGATATGTGTGTGTAAAAAGCTATACGGAATCCTACATGTCTTCTTCTCATATTTTAATAGATATATCTAAAAAATAATTGACTGTGATGTCCTTAAAATTTCTATAAAACCTTTTTTGTTGGTCTTACTATGATAATTAGAAGAAATTCAATTCCATTATCGCACCTACTGCGGCAGCTCATTGAGCAATGAATCTAAAGATAATCCTAATAAAAAAAAATACGTGGATGATAAATTAAAGAGCGAATGCATACCATTCTAAATTTCCTCCTTGTGGGTTCTATAAGTTTGTGCTTGGACATCCATGCCTATAAAATCTTCCATATGACATGATTATATAAGATTTTACAATATTTTAATACCGAGGTAGATCAATCTAAAAACTTTTATATATAATTTTGTGCATTTTGAAACCATGTATTTCATATAGGTCTTCCATTTAAATAATTTCTAATATATATATTTATATATTTGAAATGGATAGTACCAAAAAATGATGGTTAGCATAAAGTGGGAGAGGCTCCATTAAAATTTTAATAGAATGGTTCTTTTAGAATATTTCTCTCGATCAAAAACTAAAATACTAGTTGAGTTGTGTTAAATATTTATCAAAACCTTGTCTTCCAAACGCCATTCATTCATCAAAACCTTGTGCCACCATTGTATTCATTTTATTTCATATGGGAGAGAGAGAGAGAGAGAGAGAGAGAGAGAGAGAGAGAGAGAGAGAGAGAGAGAGAGAGAGAGAGAGAGAGAG
>JAYJMB010084985.1:0-21191 GCA_036873735.1 Pouteria campechiana | reverse complement strand
CTGAAGAATCTTGGAGAAAATATGAGGAGCCCAAGCTCATGAAGAAGATATTACAATCTTTGCCAAGGCATTAGATGCCTAAAGTCACAACCATCCACGAAGTGAAAGACTTAGACAAAATGATTGTAGAAGAACTCAAAGATTCCATATGACCCATGAAGTACTAATGAACAAAAAAGCTCTAGAAGAATCCAAAGGCAAGAGAGTAATTGCCTTAAGAGCTAAATTTGAAGATGAAGACTCTCAAGGAGAAGCATCCTCTAGTGGAGAAGATGATGAAGATGTTGCAATGATCACAAGAACATTTAAAATAATGCTAAGAAAGAAGACATTTGGAAGCAATTCCAATAATCATAAGAACAAAGACAAGAAGAAGCAAATTCCCAATTGCTAAAATTATAGGCACATGCAATATGATTGTCCTAACCTAGACAAAAAAGTAAGGAGAACAATAGAAAAAAAATACAACTCCTACTTTGATAGAAGAAATAACAATAACAACAACAATAACAACAACAAAAACAACAACAAAAACAACAACAACAACAACAACAACAACAATAACAACAAAAGTAGCAAAAGATTCAAAAGGAAGAAAAAGGCAATGGCTGCTTAGGAAATGTTGGAAAGCATGATACATGAAGGCTCAAGTGAGACTAAAGAAGAACATAATGCTCAAAAATGCACACTCATTCTAAAAGGAAGAAACTAGGAGGAGCACTATATAGACATCAGCTTCATGGTCATCCATGAAGATGAGGTGAATGCAGAACCTGAAACTTTGGATTCTTGTAGAAGTTTTAGAAGAATTGTATTTTAACTTCAAGACTTTGAAAGACAAGCATATGGATACCAAAAAGGAGTAGGATAAAATGACTAGTGAATGCTCCGGTATAAAAGAAGAGAATTCCAAACCAAACATGGCAAAAATACTAATAGAAAGCTTAAGAAGGCCAAGGCAGAGAACAATGCCCTGAAGAAGACCTTGACATCCACCTTACTAAAATTAAAACCAAAGAAGAAAGGTAGACAAGATTAGAAGAAAAAGAGTTAGAACTCTAGAAGAAAACAAGGACCCAAAGAAAAATGGATTTGGGTACCTAAAGCTATTGCAAATACTGTAAATTCAACAAATGCACCAAATGAGATATTAGTAGCACTCAAGAAGCAATGGGTACCAAAGCTTTTTGCCACTAACCCATGTATACCCATTCCTAAATGGTACCAAAAATTAAAGATTAACTTTGCCTATTCAGGCATGCTTCGGAGCCACAAAAAACAGCACATGGTATATCCATAGTGGTTGCTCAAGGCATATGATAGGGCAAAGGGAGTTGTTCTCAAAACTTAAAGCTAAAAGTGGCAGAATAATAACCTTTGGAGATAATGATAAAGGTAGAGTGATTAAGATTGGTAAGTTCAGCCAACCATAGTTTACTAGAATTTCAAATGTTTTACTTGTAGAGAGATTAAAACATAACTTATTGAGTGTGAGTCAGTTTTATTATAATGGTTACAAAGTTAAGTTTCAATCTTAAAGTTGTTTAGTCCTAAGTGAGTCAAGCTCAACTCTAGTCTATGGCAGAAGACATGGAAATGTGTATTTGGTTGATTTGTGTGATATCCAAGCCAAGTGTTTTGTTACAAGCAATTATCACTTTGGAACCCCAAAACCTTTTAGCACCAGCTAAAGCAAGTTCAAAACATCTGAAGTTATAATTGTTGGTCTCATGAAGTAGATAGCTTAAGAGGGAAAGGGTGAATTGAGCATTTAAAATTATGGCCAAATAAAAATTAACATGCTAAGCAGAAATGACATTGTAATGCATATGTGATTTTCATGGTTATTTGCACTATTATGATGTCTACTTCATGCACAAATTTTGCTTTCCTTAGTTATTCTCTTTTCAAGCAAGTTATCATGTGTGTGTGATGATGTATATGATAATATCATGCTAAGTAAAGCAATCAAGCAGTCAATACACAAAATGATTTTTATAGTAGTTTGGGAACCCTGTCCCTACCTCTACTCTTCCAAGAGCACACACTGATTGTGCCTTGGGTTCCACTATATCCCACATAATGGAATACACTAGTGTTCACAACACTCTTCTGGATTTCAGCTCTATGGGGCATAAATAGTGTTTCCAATACTCTTCTAGATTTCAGCTCTAGGGGGCATAAACATAGCGCTCCCAGCTGTAGCGCCCCTCCTTCCTGGAGCATTTCCAGGGCCTTACACCAGCACTCTTCTGGTTTTCACAAGCTCACCAAGAAACTAATTGGTTTTGAAGATCACCAGCAAACTTGTTGGTTTTCCCAAACTCACCAATAATTCATATAATGTGGTTTTCTCGACACCACAAACTCACATAGCTATTAACAACACTCAGTTTACTTAATTTGTACATCACTTTGCCTCTTATGCTTAGTTTGTACATCACTTTGCCTCTTATGCTAGGCTAATTTGTATAGAGTTTAAGCACATATAAAATAATTTCTCATTAAGCACATTAGATGTCAATACTCCAAAAATATGATTAAGATAGATATTTATGGCTCTTCATCTATCAACACAATGGAGATTGATTATCTTAGAGGAAGCATTGTCTAATTGAGAGAGGTTAATCATTTTAGCTTTATTCTCATTTTCTCTCAACTTCCTCAACCTTCTTTGTTAATACTGCATTACCTTTATATTGCTTCAAAAATTTCTGTTCGTTGGAGGTAGTTAACTTTCTTTGAATATTAAAGACCATTCTGAGTTTTCTCCCATTCAAAAGTTATCTTCTTGATAAACTCATTGTAGCTGGAAAGTCAATAGCGCCGTCTTTGAAGAAGATGCCTTTTTGGTTTTAGTAAACATCACATAAAGACTTTTCCTCATAATTGACTCTTTTGTTATTTTGGAAAGATGCCCATTAAACCTAAAGGTATGTAGCCTCTGAGAGTTGAAACTTTTGTCAGAGTGAAGACTATTTCCTTTGAATTTCTTTTCTTCTTTAGCTAAGCTCGATTTGCCCAGTATTTAATAAGATCTACTTTGCATGAAATTTTGACCAGAGAGTGTAGCCAACAATATCTGGTATAAGTAGTTTTTACTCGTCATGATATGCCATAGAGATTCAGCCATAGTTTGTCTGAGAATTTTGTCTGATCAAGTCCTAGTTTGTCTCTTGTAAGTAATAAACAAATCAGTTCTAAGTAGATCCATATGATAGATAACTTAATCTTTGTAAATTTGTCTAAGATTATTGCAGCATTTTACTTCATCTTCTAGTTTGTCTATTGTAAGTGACAGACAACTTGCAGAGGTGCAGATGAAGTTCTTCTCTTTACTATTCATCAGACGAAGTTTTCTCACCAGACTAAGTTTTCTTTCATCAAACGAAGTTTATTTCACTAGATGAAGTAGCTTTGTTTGTTGATTTGTCTGTAATAAGTAACATACAACTCTTATTAGCGTGGACAAGGCTTCTTCACAGTAGATGAATTGACTTTGTCTTTCGATCACTCATTGAGGCTTGAACATCATAGCTACAGATGTTCTTAATAGCTTCTTTTCAAAGTTTCAGTGTCATTCTTTTTGAGCATTCTTATCTTTTTTTGGTCAGTGGAATTTGCTTGCTGATGCATTATTTGTATATATTGTCCATTGTATTTGAGTTGATTCCCTGTACATCATTTATATTTGTCTCTGCAAAACTTGAAAACACAACTGTTAGTACCATAAGTGTTTACTCATATGTTGTTGCTTGTCATCAAAACTTAGTTGTTTGTCATATATACCATTTGGTTCAACAATAATTTCCAAACCTCTAAAAATCTGAGATTGTTTCCTTACCTCTAAAACTCTGAGATTGCTTCCTTAGGCGATAGAAATCATTTTTTTAAAAGATCTGAAACCCTTACTTCTGAAATGTTAAATTCCATGATGGATTAAATGCTTCAATTTTCGCTATCAATTTCTTTTATCACCATAAACAATTTATGCATCATTTCCATTTCTAGAAATAACTATTTGTCTCCTAAGCTCTTGATAAACTGCTTTCCATCCTAAACCTCCAAATCCCTAAAGTTTCAAATCATTCAATCGAGTCCTTTCCTATTGAAATGGTGAGAACAAAGAAGGCAACAAAGATAATGGACTCAACATTCATGGATTTTGGAAGAGAGAAGTGAAGAAGGGAGGCAAGTGAGACAAGAACCCCAAGCAAGATAGGGAGATACAAAGATTAAACCCTTAGGGTAATCTTCAACAATAGAGTATCCTCTTTTGAAAGATTTCAAACTTATTTTGAGACAAGATGATAGTTGGAGGAAGGATATTTGATTTTAATCTATTTCTAGTAAATAAATTAAACCTAGAAGTAAATCAGTGGATAAAACATCAAGGATGTGAAACCTTTTTAAGTTATAAGGATCTTTGCTACAGTAGATTAGTGTGGGCATTAATCAGCAACTATGATGCTAGCACTAAAAAGTCCTAGATAGGCACAGTAGAAGTGGACTTATCTTTGGAAAATATAAGGGAAGTATTTAGTCTACTTGAAGTTGAAAGAGATGCAATTGATTGGTCCAAGTCTTGGGCAATTTTGTTTTTTGCACTATCTGGAGTTGAGATAGGAGAAAACGAGAACTACTTACATGCCAGCCATTCCCAAAATAGAACTACCACACCCAAAGACCTTTTTTTCCCTAAATATGAAGAACCAAAATTCACAGCAAACACCATGTTTCTAAAGGATCCTTCTCAAACCCCAAGAATTACAAACCAAAGCCTCTCCTTAACCTTAATGTTTTTCTTCTTCTTTACCTAGAAGAATCAAACCACCACAACCTACTTCATCCAAATCTGCCACATAGCGCATGCAAGTTCCCAAACCAAAACTTCCTCTAAAGAGACAGCAAGCTTCTAGAAAGAAAGCCCCACCTAAGTCCAAACCCAAGCCACCACTCCCATAGAAATCTCAACCCCAAGTTGATACCTCTGATATAAACATCTTTTACTTGCCCCATGAAATTTATTGTGCTAGATAGAAGGCAAACATGGATGCATTCCAAGAAGGCACTCCAATTCCTTTTCCTAAACTTGACAACCAAGCTACATGGTCAGACTTAGGGTCATTCCAATCACCATAGTCTATCCTAGCCAACACCCTCCAGATGTCCCAATAGTCATTCCAACTGATCCATCCTTCATACCAATTCCTCTTTCCCCCAAGTCCACCAAAACAACCATCTCTAAAAAGCCTAGGACCCAAAAATCCAAACCCAAGTCTCCTGTTCCAACCACTCTAGCACCTAAACCTTCCAACCAGCTTACACCATCATTTGATAGCCCCACCTACTTCCCTTTCACTTACTCTAAAATGGCCAAGGCAAAGAAGGACTAATATGCAATATTTTCTTTATTTTTCTTCTTTGTTTTCTTTGTATTTGTTTGAGAAACCTATATTTGCACAATTCATGTATCTTTTTGAAATCAATGAAATATAGTTTCTTTTCATTATTTGTGTGATCATTCATTTCATTTTTCTACATTAATTTCTTCTTTTACATTATGATTTTTTATTATGATAAAAAGGGGGAGAAATAATAACATTCATTTAGATTTGTTTAAGTGCATTCATTCAAGGGGACCTTCTAATTTTAGAAGCAAATTTCCATTAGTTTCCCAATTTTCTTGCTACTGATTTCAAAAGAAAATCTCCTTTAGTTTCCCAATTTTATTTTGAAAGATGTCACTCAAATGTTTTATCATCATCAAAAAGAGGGAGAATTTTAAGTCTAACCCTTTTATTTAGCTTGATTTTGATGATGATACAGATCAACGACGTAGTTTTGATGATGAGCAAACATGTAAGTGAAAAGTTATGGTCTAATAAGTTACTTTCTCAAGTGATGCAGAAATAATCAAATAAAATCTATAAACTTCATTAAGGAAGTAACTTTAGAGTGATGAACAACATAAACAGAGTTATATCAAGATAAAAATCATCACATTTGAGATTTTAGAGGAAGAAATGCTGGTAAATGCTCAAAGAACAATAATTCTAGACTTAAGAAGAGATTTCAAATGTAGTAGAATAATTATGGAATCAAGTGAAATAAATTCAAAAGATCTCAAAAGGTTTGAAAGACAAGTTTAGAGCATGAAAGACACATCTAAAATCTTCAAAATAAGTACAAAGGAAGATTTCTATGCTTCAAAGGTCAAAAGGATCAATCAAAACTTAGTTCAAAGCAATGAAGTCTTTCAGGAGATACTTCAAATGGAAGACACAAGCTTTAGAGATCTACAAATATAGCGGTTGGAAGTAGTTGAAAATGTTAATCATCAAAAGGAGCTTTAGAACTTGAAAGAAGACCTTAAGGTGTTGTGAAGTGCTTCCCTGGAATGTAGTTCCTTCTAACATGAAGTTCAAACAGTCAAAAAGAGAGCTTTAGATTCTAAAATTTAATATAGCAATGGTAACTGACAAAGCACCCGACCTTTAGAAGGTCTGAAGTTAAACTTTAGATGGCCTAAAGTTCACTTGCAAGGTAAATTGCATGGAGTGTAGAAAATGCAATCTAAAATTGTCATAAATTTGCGAGAAATAACAATTAATGGCTAAATGTTCTTCCAAGAGTAAAAATAGAGGATTCAAATTTTTGGAAGAACTAGTTGAGTGAATTAAAGAGCATTTACAAGAGCAATCAAAGTTTGTCTTTCATGCTTTTAACTTCCTCTGATCACAACTTTGAAACTGCAATCAGAGCTTCATTTAGAACAAATCTCAAGGAGTTTGAAATCTCTCAGTTTAATTGATATATCATTTATTACTTTGAATTACTCTTGTACACAAATAGCTTAAGTAAGAGGCATCATTCTTTTCAAGTTTTATTATTACCTTTCTATTTCTGCAAGCAAGGAGCTTGCTATTTATATGTATTAAGTTCAACAAGTAAAAAAGACTTGCTATACGTGTAAGAGTTGGTTGGTGAGCTCTATAAACCAAATTGTGTTTATTTCAAAAATGTGTTACTTGAACCTAAGTGTAGTAAGTGAAATCGACTTAGAGAAGTGGAGTAGAAACTCTGCTTGGGCTGAGCCACTATAAGAAAAAATTATCTCCTTTCCTATTTGAATTTTAATCATCTATTTACACAAAGATTTAACATCAACCATAATTTTTGAAAATCTCAATTCAGCCCCTCCTCTTTAGCTACCTTTAGTAAGAGACCAACATTGATGACAGATTGAATCCCAGTTGCAGGGGGTAATGCATAGTCCCTTAAAGTCATTGGTGGAGGATTCTTGTTCACTTCACTCGGATCAGCCAAAGTTTCTTGCCACTGAATGATGGCTTCTCTTTCTCCCTTCTAATTCTTTGAAAAGTGCCTTCTATCTCATAATGGAAGAAGGTGAAGTTGTTGCTCTTAAAACTTCACATACACCTATGGAAAAATCCTGTGACAAAGATATGAAAACAACAATGTATCATAAAACAAAAAGAAAATTTCAAAGGAAAATGAGAGTTATTTGTTTTAACATTGGTAAAAACACAATAATCCCCAGCAATGGTGCTAAAAACTTATTATGATTTTCCTAACGCAAGTGCATGTATCATCATTAAGTAATAAAGAGAAAGTAAAAGATCGTTCCCATGAGGAATATGGTTACCAAATACTAAATTTATCTAACCCTAAATTCTGTGAATGATGGCAATAAGATAGAAAAAAATCCAAAATTAATGGAAATTAACAAGAGTATGATCTAAACAAGTAGAGAGTCAATGGTTAAGACATTTAGGGTTTCCAAGTTCACCAAATTAATCCTCTTTAATTTCACCCAATTTAATCAATCTATGTTTATTGCTATGCTAATTACAAATTTCTATTTTTTAATTGTGAATCTTTCTCAAGTAATAACAATCTATCTCGGCTAGCAGATTTTTTACATCTCTATGAAAACTCTAATCTTACCAAGATGGATTAAGAATAAGAAATTCATTTTGTTACACAAGCCTCATGGATATCTCTATCTTATGACAATCTTATGGTATTTAATCATGGTCTAATTTAATTATCACTTCTCAGGCTCAAATTAAATTATAAATCATGTAAAAAGGGCACACACACTTTCACAAGCATTAAACTCAGATTAAATACTCAACATAGATAATGAATAAACATAGAATTGAATTAAATAGAATAAAAATAAATAATCATAATATGGCTACATCGTTGTCTTAGAACAAAGAGTTTAGCTTATAATTAAACAAAAATAAATCATAAAAATTATCTTAATAATGATTAAAAAAGAAAAAAATTGAAGAAGCACTAAGAATTGATGTGAGAATGAATTGTCTTTGAGTTGCACTCTATTTCTCTTAACAATAATCTTCTTTCAAAAGCTACTTTTTGTTAAGTCTAACCCTTTTATTTAGCTTAATTTTTTATGATGAATGTGATTTAATAGCTAAGTTTTAATAATGAGAAAACATGTGAGTGAAAAGTTAGGGTACTAACAAGTTACATTCCTAAGTGTTGCAGAAATAAATGAATAAAACAAGTAAACTACATTAAGGAAATAACTTTGGGGAGATGAACAATGTAGATAAAGTAATGTCAAGTTCAAACTCATCACATTTAAGGTTCTAGAGGAAGAAAAGCAAGTAAATGCTCAAAGAACAATAATTCTAAACTTAAAAAGAGATTTCAGATGTAGTAGGATAATTCTGAAATCAAGTGAAACAAGTTCAATAAGACTAAAAGTCGTTTGAAGGTCTGAAAGACAAGTCTGGAGTGTAAAAGACACATATGAGAGCTTCAAAACAAATTTAGAGGAAGAATCTCATGCTTCAAAGGTCAAAAGGACCAATAAGAACTTAGTTTAGATCAAGGAAGTCTTTCAAAACATACTTTAGCTGGGAAATTTGAGCTTCAAAGGTCTAAAAATATAATTATTGGAAGTAGTTGAAACTGTTAGTCATAAAAAAGAACTTAAGATCTTATAAAAGGAACTTTAGGTGTTCTAAAGTGCCTTGCTAGAACGTTGTTCTATCTAAGTTGAAGTTCAAAAGGTTAGAAAGAGAGCTTGGTAATTGGCAAAGCAACCGACCTTCAGAAAGTCTGAAGTTAAACTTCAGATAGTTTGAAGCACACTTGCAAGGTAGATTGCATGGAGTGTAGAAAACACAATCTAAAATGGTCAAAAAATTACCAAAAATAACAATTAATAGCTAAATGTTCTTCCAAGAGTATAAATAGAAGATTCAAATCTCTAAAAGAGTTAGCTGAATGAATTAAAGAGCATTTACAAGAGCAATCAAATTTTTTCTTCCACATTTTTAGCTCCCTTTGAGCACAAATCTGAAATTGCATTCATGGATCAATCTACATCAAATATCAACGACTTCAAATTTCTTATTTTTAATTGACGTATCATTTATTATTTTAAATTACTTGTGTACACAAACTACCTAAGTAAGAGGCATCATTCTATACAAGTTTTATAACTATCTTTCTATTTTTGCAAGCAAGGAGCTTGCTGTTTGTATGCATTAAATTCAGCAAGTAGGAAAGACTTGCTATAAGTGTAAGAGTTTGTTGGTGAGCTTTGGAAAACTAGCTTGTGTTTATTACAAACATGTGTTAGTGGAATCTGAGTACAGTAAGTGTAATTGACCCAGAGAAGTGGAGTAGGAATCTTACTTAGGCTAAAACTTTATAAAATAAATTATTTTTGTGCTATTTTGAATTGTAATAATCTATTTGCACCAAGTTTCAAAGTTGGCCATAATCTTTATAAAGCTCAATTCATTCCCCTTCCTCTTGAGCTACCTTAAGTAAGGGGCCAATAATTGGTATCAGTGTAGGCTTCACTTGTTATCTTTAAAGACCGAGTTATATAACTTGTGAAGTGATCCAACAAATGGCTAGGTTGTTCCATAACATTGCTATTGAGGGGCAGTCTATGACCAGACCCTCATTCTTTGATGGAACCAATTACAGGTACTGAAAAATGTGTATGCAAAATTTTAAGATTGCCACAGATTACCAGTTGTTTCTCACTATTAAAAATGAAATGAAAGGTTGTCCTTGACACCGAAGATAAATATATTGGTAAGGACATCCAAGCAGTAGAATGAGATGCAAAGGCAAAGAATTTTCTTTGTTACGCACTTTCTCCTACTAAATTCAAAAAGATTTTCCCTTGTGACTCTTCTAAGTAAATTTGGGATAAATTGCAAGTTGCACATGAAGGTACTAACCAAGTAAAAGAAACAAAAATTAACCTTCTAGTGCAAGAATACGAGTCCTTCATGATGAAGAGATCAGAGATAATTTCTAAAATGCTTGGAAGATTTTAGAAGATCACAAATGGGCTAAAAATTTTAGGAGAATATGAAGAGCCTAAGCTGGTGAAGAAAATTCTAAGATCTCTACCTAGGCATTGGATGCCTAAAGTTACTACCATCGAGGAAGCTAAGGACCTAGACAAAATGAAAGTGGAAGAGCTCATGGGTTCCCTTATGACCCATGAAGTTCTAATGAGGCAAAAGGTTTCAAAGGAACCTAAAGGCAAGAGAGCAATTGTCTTAAGAGTAGAATCTGAACATGATGCCTCTCAGGGATAGGCATCAAAAAGTGGTGAAGAAGATGAAGATATTGTAATGATCACAAGGAGATTCAAGACAATGTTGTTGATCCCTACCTGAATGGTAGCTCAAGAGGTGGTGTGGGGGGGGGGGGGGGTGGGGGTGAATTGAGCTTCTAAAAATTTTAGCCAATAAATGACTATATGTGCTTAAAATGAAAGAGATAAGAATATACAGCACATACATAGTATTTTTATAGTGGTTCGATCCTTCCCAGGTTCCTACTCCACGTCTCTGAGTTAGTCTTCTTTACTGAACTCAGGTTCCACTATAACACTTGTTGGTTTTATAAGCTCACCAATAACTTACTTTTTTCCAAGTTTACCAAAAACTCTTATATATTAATTTTCAAGCTTACTAACTAACTTACTAATTTTTCAAAGCTAACAAGAAACTTTTACAAATAGTTGGTTTTACAGAGATTGCCAACTAACTCTTGATTTTTCAAAATAAATGTACAATAATAATGCCTCTTATTTAGGCTAACACGTAAAAAGCTAAAACTTAATTGAAAGAACAAAGTAAGCAATGAGATCAGATTCAAACTCCTTTTGAAGTTGATGTGGATCTGATGTTGAGAATTCTGAATGCTTTGGCAATGACGTAGCAGCTCAAGTTGAATCATGGAAAGTTATGAACGCTCTTCTCTTAATCAACAAAATGATTTTTAGTGTAATCTCTCTATTTCTATTTTTCTTATCTTTGATGTCATCTTTGATCCTCTGCATATAGTATTTGAAAATTTTAGTCGTTGCAACCTTTGGCACCATTTTCAAACTAGTTAGGCAGGTTTGGTGATGACTTTTGCAACTGGTTAGGGTTCAAAAATTCTGAGTGAGTCCTCAGAACTTCTGTGCTTCGATTTATACTTCAACAAAATTTCTGAAGTGATTCTGTGGAACTTTTGTGGTTAGTAAATTTTTGGCAGTATCCTCTTCAGAATTTCTGTCTGTTGTCTTATTCTTCAATGGTCATCTTTGAATCTTTTGAAGAACTTTTGAGTATCTTCTAGTTCACTTATGAAACTTAGTCTTTACTTTTGTATATCTTTGTTTAATCATGTTGAATCTAACATGTCTCTAATTTTTCTTCTAACTTGATTTTGCATGATTTCTACACTGTTTTTGTGTACCATGACAGGTTCTGCATTACTTCTATGTAATGTTGTTTTGCAACTGCTTTACGTCTATTACTCCAAAAATTCTTCTGATATGGTTCTGATCACTTGACTTATCTTCTAGGTTGGTTCTGTGTGATTGAAGTTCCTTCTATCTTAGTTCTATGTGACCAAACATTTTCTATATTGCTTTTGAGTAACACCATGGGGTTCTGCGATGTTTCTATGCAGCCTGATTAAATTCTTTATTATTTCTAAGTAGCATTATGACGCTTCTACATTACTTCTGTGTAGTGTGATAATGTTTTGGTTTGCTTCTGTGTAGTAAGATATTTCTTTTGAATTGCTTCTGTGCAGCATTGTATTGCTTCTGACTTGCTTTTGTACGTCGTTGTGTTGCTTCTGACTTGCTTCTGAGCATCTTTTGAGTCATTTTGAGTTATGCATTTCATTTATAAGACATTTTTGCATTACTTCTTATTGACTTTTGATTTCTTCTTAACTTCTAATTTTTCATGCCAAACTTCTAAACAAGTTCTGAAGTGAATTTTGAATTTCTTTTTATTTTAGCATTACTTTATTACTTTACTTAATCTGTTTTGATATTAATACTATAATACTTGGAAAGTAATTTGTTAATACCTTAATTCCTCATTTATTTGTTCATCATTAAATTAATTTGTTTAATCACATTAATCATCAAAATCAAACTTTGTAAAGGGGTTAGACTTAACATTCTCCCCCTTTTTTATGATGATAAAACATTTGAGTGATAAACCTTTCATAAAAAAAATTCAAAATATGCAATGTATTCCTTAGTGGGGCTCCCCCTTAATATATACTTAAAAATATTTATTCTTTATTTTCTTTATTTTTATCATAATTAAAAATGCAGTAAAAGGGAATAAGTAAGAGATTGCATTATCAAATCAAACTTGTAATAAGAATGACATTTCATAATTTTACAACAAAGTACATTTGAACAAGTAGATACATCATTATTTAAGGTACAACAGAATAAACAAATGACAATGAATTAACATTACAAATGAAATGATTCTAGCTAGAAAATAATAGTTAGAAATAAGTGAGAAATGAATATGTAACTACAGCACAATCAGTGGGTTGGCTTGGACCTTCTCTTATAGGTCTTAGAGAAGGAATCTCTATGAGGGGGAAGTGGAGGCTTAGGTTGAGATGATGATGGGGTAGAAGAGGGCTTGGGTGGTGTGGGAGATGACTTGGGTCTTTTTGATGGAGGAGGTGGAATGAAAAATGGATCCTTTGGGGTTGCTAAAGGAGTTTCATGAGTATATGCTATGGGTCCACAGTTTGAAACATAGATGAAGTCAACGTGCTCTCAAAATTCTAGGTCTAGCAACTCATGAAAGAGTGCAGGAAGCCCTTTCAAGAGGTTTTCTATGTTTCCATTCATCCTAGCTATATACTCTTGGTGGTACATGGTTATTCTAAAGAAAGGAGCCTTTTTGTGTTCCTTTGGTAGTGGAATCCTTCGCTTCTTCTTGGGTTTGGAGGAGGATGGCTGAGATGAAGGTGTGAAAGATGATGGTTTGGATGGTGGTTCTGGTTTTGGAATTGAAGAGGGGGTTTTGGTTTTTATAGAAGTTGGTGGTGAAGTTTTTGATTTTGGTATAGGGGCTGGTTGAGAATATGTTGTCCTAAGTCTGTGTTGGATGGATGTATCATTGAGTTGAGGATATAGAAGAGGAAGATTATCACCAATTGCCTAAAGATTGACATTTGTGTAATATGTAAACTCTTCCTTAGTCATGTAAATGTTGTTGAGAGGTCCTGATGGAGATGGAAAGGTGGTTATGAGTTTCTTTAAAGTTGGGAGTGAGTGAAGAAGTTTCTTAGAATAACTTTGAAGGATTGACTCTTTTCAGGAATTTGAATTTTGTGATCCTTTGTAATCAATGGAGGGTTAGGAAGAAGTTGAATCCTATGGAGAATATTAGGATCCTCAAGTTCTAAGAATGGAAGTTCTTGAGGAGATAGAATGATGGACTAAGAGAAAAACATCCTAGCAACTTCAGAATTGATTTTTGATTTACTCTCAAACTCAAAAAAATGTCATCTTGATTGGATTTGTAACATAGAAGAATATCAGGATTATCATTGAATATCTTTGGAGGAGAAGGTTGAGGACATTGCAGTGGAGTTTGTGGAGGAGTAGGAGGTCTTCTCCACTCAAGACAAATTGAAGGCGTGTTCCATTCTGGAGGAATCTCTTCAATCCGTTCAGGAATTACTTCTCCTAATCTAACAAGATTCATCCAAGTCTAGTCTAAAAAGATGGATGGTCCTAGGGGAAGAAGATGAATTCCATAAAGTGGAATTGTGAAGTACTTTCCATGTCTGACAATGGCTATTTGAGGATTAGAAAGGTAATCCTTAGGCAGGTTTGGAAAGACTTCAGTTGTGGGAACTGATAGAGGTGGAATTGATGGCTACTATGCTGGAGGAGAAGCTTATGTTGGAGGAAGGGAAGAAGTGATGTCAATAGGTTGACTCATAGGTTGAGCAACCTCTCAAATTGTAGGAGAGGGAGAATGTGAGGGGGAAGACATCATTGTTATGAGAGAGTTGGTTCTAACTGGAGAGAAGTGATGTGGAGGTGAGGAGAAATGAGTTAAAGGTGGAGAGAAATGAGGATGAAAAGTTTAACTTCTAAATAACTCTACTAGAGATTGTAGAGAGTCAAGTTCTTCATCAATCTTATCAGCTCTCAGGATCATGAATGACATTACAGTGTTAAGCCTATGATCCATTATATTCATTTGAAGGGCTAGAGTAGACAAAAATTGTTCAATATGAATCAGTCTATCTTCTAGGTTGTGTGGGATGGGTAGTGTAGTGGGAATTGAAGTGGTTGGTGTGGTTGGTTGATGAGTAGGTCTTATGGGAGATGGGGATCTAATGGGTGTGAAAGATGTGGTGGTTGCTGTTGCTGCTGTTTCATATCCTTTTCTTAAAATATTTTCTAATTCTTCTATTTTTGTATCTCTTTCATTCCTTTTTGTGGCTTCTTCTCTTATTGCTTCTTGCACAGATTTTGCCTATTTCTTCCTTCTTCTCCTGTTCTCTTCATTTGCTCTTCTTTTCTTGCCTTTTGGGAGATCTAGCCTTGTGGAATCAGTTTGAAGCCAATTCTCTTCACTATATCCTTATTGATTACTTCTCTTACCATGTAGTCTTCTCCATCTTCCTTGGAGAGATCAATGTTTGTTGTCTTCATGATCTTGCTCATAACCATCCCATAAGGTAGGTAATACTTAGTAGCTTTCTTCACCAAGTAAAGTTGATCAGCCATTATTTGAGCCAGATCTTTCCTTTTCCCGTGCTCCAATGCCCACAAGATCTTGGCTTCCTTCTCAAAGATCAGTACCTTCTATCTTGGGATATATGTTGTTGTAAATCAATATATGAGTTAGCTTAAGATCTAAATTTAGATGGTTGACATGTAGATAAGTAGCATTCTCTTTAATTTCCACTTCAGCCAAATCTGAGAATAGCCTTGTTCTGTTTGATGGCCAATCAAACTCTTATTGTTCTACCTTAGGAATATTGAATGTATTTCTTATATTCTCTAAAGATAGATCAATCTCAGTCTTTCCTACCCATGACTTCCTGTTGTTATAATTGAAATTGGCAGCAAGGACTTGAATTATTCTAGTACAAGATTTGTCCTCATAACTCATAAAATTTTCTCATCCTTGGAACTTAATCCAGTTTGTTACTTCAAGATTTAAGCCATTTTCTCCACATGCCTCAAAATCAAACGCTCTTTCCTTCATTATTTTTCTTCCTTCAAAATATTTACTGAACTTATTATAAGTGGAAGAGTTGCTATTGAAGATTACCTTAAGAACACAATCTTTTGTTCTTGTCTTTTTTCTTGGTGTTTCCTCTTCTATCATCTCTCTTTTTCATTCTTCAGAATCTGAAGATGACATTTATACTTACTTGTTAACCCTATTCATTCCTGCCATTTGTATCAGCTGGTAGAATTTTTAGCTTAGGGTTTTGAAGGAGAGGATTTTCAGAGATTATGGGGGTGGAAAATCTCTAGAATAAATTGAAATGGGAGTAGTTGATGGAGGAAAAATGTAGATGATGGAGAATTTTGAATCGCCTTTCTAAGAGCGCTTTTCTAAGAGACGAGCTCAAAGTTATGAGAAAATGATGCAAAGTTTCTAAGCTTAGGGTTTTAGTAAGGAACAGAGCTTCTATTGTAGTGGCATAGAAGTTCTTGCGACATAGAAATCACATAGATCTTCTAAGTAAATGTCCTCAGAAGTTCTGAGGCATTTACGTAGAGGTGATTCTAGGGAAGCGAACATTCTGTGTAGAGCAAAAGTTCAATAGAACTTTTGTGTTAATAATCTTAGAAGTTCTGTTGGAGTGTTGCAGAACTTCTATAGGATTTCTGATGAACACTTAGTGTTTTGACAGAATTTTTGTGCTGCTTCTGAAGTACTTTAGGAGAGGTTTAGAGATTCTGTGCTACTTCTATCATACTTCTTGATTAATTTATTTAATATTTTGAATATTTTTAGGTATTTAAACATTAGGATCAAATATGTATTTTATGGGCATGGATCAATTATACCTAGTTTTTTTTCTAATTTCACAAAATCTCTCTTCTGAAAGAAGTTTTGTAAAAATGTCTGCTAACTGATTTTTAGTTGGTACATATTCTAAGCAAATGTTATGGTTTTGTACATAGTCTTTAATGAAATGATGTCAGACCTTTATGTGTTTTGTTCTTGAATGTAGTATACTGGATTCTTAGGAGTATCAACATATTTCAATCCATAATAATTCAATTATTGTTTCATCTATAAAATTTATGCACAATAACTAACTATAGCTACATATTCAGCTTCAGAAGTTGATAAAGCTACAAAAGTTTATTTCTTTAAGAACCATGATACAATCATGCTTCCAAGAAACTGACATGTTCTAGAGGTACTTTTTCTATCTACTTTGTATCTAGCAAAATCTGAGTCAGAGTACCCTAATAATTCAAAGTTTGAACCTTTTGGATACTATAGCCTAAGATTTGGAGTATCTAAAAGGTACTCTTAACAACAATTAGATGTGATTCTTTAGGATCAGACTGAAATCGTGCACACATGCATACACTAAACATAATATCTGGTCTAATTGTAGTTAAATATAAAAGAGATCTTATCATCCTTCTATATAATTTATGACAAATAGATTTAGCTTTTTCATCCTTATCCATTTTAATGGTTGTGCTCATTGGTGTGGTTAATGAATTTCCTTCTTTCAACTCAAATTTCTTGAGTAGTTCTTGGTGTATTTTGATTGGTGGATAAAGATTCCTTCCTTCATCTATTTTACTTGAAGTCCTAAAAAGAAATTCATCTCACCCATTAAACACATCTCAAATTCTCCTTGCATTACTTTAGAAAAGTTTTGACATAATTTATCATTAGTTGCACCAAATATAATATCATCCATATAAATTTGAATAATTAAGATATTGATTTTGTCATGCTTAATAAAGAGTGTGGTGTCTACTTTACCTCTTATAAATCCTTTTTTTATTAAGAATTTACTTAATCTATCATAGCATGCTCTAGGAACTTATTTTAATCCATAGAGAGCTTTCTTGAGTTTAAAGAGATGGTTTGAATCATAAGGATCTTCGAACCCAGGAGGTTGTTCTCCATAAACTTCTTCATTTATAAAACCATTTAGAAATACACTTTTAACATCCATTTGATAAAGTTTGAAATTCATGAAAGATGCAAATGGTAATAACATCCTAATAGCTTCAATTATAGCAATAGGAGCATATGATTCTTCAAAGTCTATTCCTTCCTCTTAACAGTATCCTTTTCTACAATTCTTGCTTTAATTCTAATTACCATACCAAATTCATCTAATTTGTTCATAAAAACCCATTTGGTTCCCATAATAGATTGATGGTTGGGTCTTGGAACAAGTGTCTATACATTGTTATGTTTGAACCGATCCAATTCTTCTTGCATGGCTATAATCTAGTTTTCATCTTCTAAGGCTTGATCTATGCAAGTTGGTTCTAATAAAGAAATAAAAGCAAAGTTACCACATTTTTGAAGATATGAAGATCTTATTTTTACCCTATCATAAACATCACCAATTACTTGGTTTTCAAGATGATCATGCATGAATCTCCAATCTTTTGGAAGAGTATTGTTACCTTCATTTTTTATCTCATTGATGGATGGTCCATCATCTGGTTCTTCTTCATCTTTTTGTGTTTTGTTTGTGAAGAATCTTTGTCTTCATCTTATATTTTTATTTTCTCCACAGAAGTTGTAGTTCTCTTATCTCATCATCAAAATCGCTCATCTTTCTAGAGGGGTTAGTACTTTCATCAAATTGTACATGAATGGACTCCTCTATAATTTTATTTTTTAGATTGTAGACTCTAAATGCTTTGCTAACAATGGAATTACTAAAAAAAATGTCTTCATCAGATTTACTATCAAATTTTCCACGATTTTCCTTTCCATTATTAAGAATGAACCATTTGCAATTAAAAGTGTGGAAACGAAAGATGTTTGGTTTTCTGCCATAATATAATTCATATGGAGTTTTGTTGAGTATGGATCTCCTATAAATTCTGTTTATAATGTAGCACGAAGTATTCATTGCTTCAGCCCAAAAGTATTGAGGTAAGTGATATTCACTCAATATTATCCTTGACATCTCTTGCAAAGATCTATTTTTCGTTTTAGCTACTCCACTTTAGTAAGGTATTCTTAGTTCAGAAAAGGTGTGTAAAATTTCATTACTTTGACAAAAATCGATAAATTTTTGGTTTTCAAATTCTCCACCATAATCACTTTTTATGGTTATTATATGAGAGTTTTGTTCATTCTGTACATGTTTGGTAAATGTTTTAAAGAATAAAAAACTCTCATCTTTATAAGTAAGAAACATTATCCAGGTAAATCTAGAATAATCATCCACAATGATATATGCATAATGTTTTCCTTCAAGACTTCTAGTTCTTGTTGGTCCAACAAGATCCATGTGTAGCAATTGAAGTGGTTTAGTTGTGTACACTTTTTTCTTTGATTTAAATGATTCTCTAACTTGCTTTTCTTTTAAGTAAGCATTACACAATTCATTTTGTTCAAATTTCAGTTTGGGTAAACCCACCACAAGATCTTTGTTGTATAGTTTTTCAATCATGAATTTGTTGGCATGTCCCAGTCTTTTATGCCATAACAAGGATTCTTCATTATTTGCAATAAGACATTTTACTTGGATATCACGTAAATATACTAAATACACATTTTCACATCTTTTACCAAGTACTACAATTGAATCTGAACTATCTACTACAGAACATATATGAGATTCTAACACAACCTTATTATACCCATTATCACAAAATTGACTAACACTTAACAGATTGTGTTTTAATCCTTCTACTAGTAAAATATTTGAAATAGTAATAGAGGCAGGTTAGCTAATCTTACCAATCCCAACCACTCTACCTTTTCCATTATCTCCAAAGGTAACTGTTCCTCCATTTTTAGCTTTTAATTCTATGAACAACTCCTTCGCTCCTGTCATGTGTCTTCAACAACCAATCAATATACCATTTGATACTTCTTGTGGCTCTCAAGCACACCTATAACTATAACATCAAGCTATAATTTTTGGTACCCATTTAGGATTGGGTTTTGGTGGCTTAGTAGCAGAATATTTTGGTACCCATTGCTTTTTAGATGCTACTAAATAATTATCTGTCAATATTGATGTATTCATTATGTTAGCAATAGTTTTTGGTACCCAAATCTGGTTTTGTTTGGGTTCTAATCTTCTTCCAAGATTGCTACTTTTCTTTCAATGGTTTTCTCTATTTTTCTTCTTTGTCTTAGATTAAAAAATGTAGAAGTTAAAGTTTTTCTAAGAGTATGATTTTCTACTTTTGTTTGCTCAAGTTTTATGTTAATGTGAGTTTTAAGTTGACTGTTTTCTTATTTTAACTTAGAGCATTCATGGATTGTCTTTTCTAATTCTCTTTTTGTTTCTTTGTGTTTAGATTTTAAAGTTTTAAAGTTTGAATATAATACATCTAACAATTCTTCTAAATAAGAAGTTTTAATTTTTGAATTTACCTCGTCTTCATGAATAGCCATAAAGCTTATTCCTATATGATGCTCCTCTTGATTTCTTTCTTTGGAGTTGAGTTAACTGAATTGAGCTTCATTTTCTTCTTTTATTTCACTCAAACTTTCTTGCATCATATTTTTCAGCATTTCCTATGCAGCCATTGCTTTCTTCTTCTTTTTAAATTTCTTGTTGTTTGAAGTATTCTTTTTATTAAAATAAGAATTATACCTTTTATTTTTGTCTCCTTGCCTTTTATTTGGTTCTGGGTAGTCAAATCTCATGTGTCCAGATTTGTTGTAGTTATAACATATTGGAATCTCCTTCTTCTTTTCTTTGCTCTTGTTGTTGCTTTTGAAGTTGTTTCCAATATTTTTTTTTGATCATATTTTTGAATCTTTTAGTTATGATTGTCATTTCCTCATCATCTTCACTTGCTGAGGCTTCTTCTAAAGATTCTTTATTTTCTAATTTAGCTTACAAAGAAATCTTCTTGCCTTTGAATTTACCTAGAACCTTTTGTTTTATTAAGACTTCATGGGTCATAATGATCCCATGAGTTCTTCTACTTTCATTTTACTCAGATCTTTTACTTCCTGTATGATAGTTACTTTAGGCATCCAAAATCTAGGAAGATATCTTAATATTTTCTTAACTAACTTGGGTTCTTCATATTTCTCCCCCAAGCTTTTCAATCCATTGGTGATTTGTTGAAACTTTCTAAACATTTCAGAGATTGTTTCTGATTCTTTCAAGGAGAAGGCTTCATATTCTTGCACTAGAATATTTATATTATTTTCTTTTACTTGATTTTTTCCTTCATGTGCTACTTGGAGTTTATCCCAGATTTCTTTGGCTGAGTCACATATAGAAATCTTTTCAAATTATGATAAATATAGTGTATAGTAGAGACAATTCTTTACTTTAGCATCACGTTCTACTATTTGAATATCTTTAGGTGCATATTTATCTTCTATATTTGTAACATTCTTTTCATTCTTAACTATGAGCCATAATTGGTAATCTATGGCAGTTAAAAAGTTTTGCATTCTCATCTTCCACTACCCATAATTATTTTCATAAAAAAGTGGGGGTTTGGAAGTGGATTGCCTTTCAACAGATATAGTGTGGAACATACTGGCCATTTGAATCTCTTCATAAGTTAATATACTGTTATTTGAAAATTAACTAGTGAAGCCTCCTCTGATACTACTATGAACTAGTGAAACCTTTAAATGGTAGCTCAAGCGGGGCGGGGGGGG
>JAYJMB010084984.1:0-63217 GCA_036873735.1 Pouteria campechiana | reverse complement strand
TCACTTTTCAAGTAGCAAGGAAGAAGATCTTAATCCCTTTCATCAAGAACCTAGTCCTGAATTCAATAGTGACTCTCCTCGCCGACAATGGCCTCATCAAGACCATAGATTACAGCAAATCATTGATATAAAGATTGATATTCCTGAGTTTGAAGGAAAAATGTAACTTAATGAATTTCTAGATTGGCTTCATACGATGGAAAGAAATTTTAAGATTAAAGAATATTTAGATGAAAACAAGGTTATGCTAGTATCCTTGAAGTTGAGGAAGTATGCTTCCCTATGGTGGGAAAACTTAAAGAGGTAAAGAATCTGTGAAGGTAAAGGCAAAATCAAGACTTGGTAGAAAATGAAGAGGGGACTAAAGAGAAGATTTCTACCAAAAACTATCAACTAGACACTATTATGAAATTTCATAATCTGAAACAGAATAATCTATCAGTAGAAGAGTTTACCATGAAATTCGAGCATCTTATGTTGAAATGTAACATAGTGTAGTCAGAGGAACAAACATTAGCCTATTATTTAGGTGGTCTAAAAGCAAAAATTGAAAATGCAGTTCGCTTGTTGCCATATTGGACCTTAAATGATGTTCAAAAGCTTGCATTGATTATAGATAGACAAAAAAGGAGGATCGTCGGGGAAATTTTATACCTGTTGTGAGAGAAGGTCCATCGGACAGAAGGAGTAGCTCCACCTCAAAGGAGAAATCACCAAGCCAACAGCTACCCCAGCAGCCAATCAATAGGGTAAACCTCGTGACTTTTTCTCGCATTAATTCCCAATTATGTTTCAAATGCAATGGCTATGGTCATATTGCTTTTGAATGTCCTAACCGAAGAGTTGTTACTTTAGTAGAAGAAGAGATTACAGAAGACAATAAAGAAGTTGTTAATGAAAATAACTCAGATTGTTAAGAAGAACTTGTATATGGAAATGAAGGAGAAGCACTTATGATCCAAAGAATTTTAACCATGGTGCAACCCGATAATTCTCAAGTATGGGAGAACATTTTTCATACCAAGTGCACCTTTCATGGAAAGGTTTGTGATGTTATCATTAATAGTGGTAGCTGCACTAATGTGGTAGCCTCTAAAATGGTAAAGAAGTTACAATTGAAAGTAGAAAATCACCCCTATCCTTATAAACTTCAATGGTTTCAAAGGGACAGTGATGTGAAGATCACTAAAAGGTGCTTGGTCTAATTTTCCATTAGAAAGACTTACCAAGATGAGGTATGATATGATGTTGCAAATATGGATGCATGTCATTTGTTATTGGGAAGATTATGGCAATATGACATGAAAGTAAAACATGATGGTTACAAAAATATTTATACTTTTGTCATGGAGGGAGTTTGAATTGTTTTGGCTCCTCTGAAAACAGAGGGTAAGATCAAACCCCTGGTAGAAAAGGGAGACGTATTTTTATTAGGTGAGCACTTAGAAAAGGCACTCTTAGAAGGCAGTGAAGCATATACCCTTGTTGCTGTTGAGCTAAAGGAAGAATTGAGCCCATTATGTCCTCAAGTGTAGTCCCTGTTAAAAGAGTTTGTTGATATGATTCCTGATGAAATTTCTTTTGGTCTTCCACCTATGGGAGACATTCAGCATTGCATTGATTTGGTTTCTGGTTTTGTCCTCCCTAACAAAGCAGCTTATTAAATGAACCCGAAAGAGCATAAGGAGTTATAGCAGCAAGTTAATGAACTTCTTACAAAATGATTGGTGCGAGAAAGCATAAGTCCATGTGCAGTTTCGGCTTTATTAGTGCCAAAGAAAGATAGGTCATGATGTATGTGTGTTGATAGCCCAGTCATTAATAAAATCACCATTAAATATAATTTTCTTATTTCTCGACTTGATGATTTATTTGACTAGCTTTATAGGGCTATGATCTTTTCCAAAATTGATCTCCAAAGTGGATATCACCAAATTCGAATAAGGCCCGGAGATGAATAGAAAACAACCTTTAAAACTAGAGATGGACTTTATGAATGACTGGTTATGCCCTTTGGTTTTTCTAATGCCCTAAACATTTTTATATGTCTCACGACTCATATCTTTAAACCATTCATGGAAAAACTTTGTTTTTGTTTACTTTGATGACATTTTGGTATATAATAGCTCACCAAAACAACATCTAGAGCATTTTAAGGTGTTTCAGACCCTGCATGAACAAAGGCTATATGTTAATCTAAAAAACTGTCAATTCTTCTTAAGTAACATTATGTTCTTGGGTTATGTGTTAACAACTGCAGGAAGCAAGGTTGATCCTACGAAAGTTGAAGTCATCTCTTGTTAGCCAATTCCCAAATCACTTCATAACATTTGAAGTTTCCATGGCCTTGTGTCTTTTTCTTATAGGTTTATCAAAAGGCTTTAGCACTCTTGTAGCACCTATTATAGAGTGTCTAAAGCGTAGGACATTTCACTGGATAGATGAGGCAAAATAAAGTTTTTCGCTTATTAAATATAAGTTAACCACTGCTCTAATACTTGTTCTTCCTAACTTTGATAAGTTGTTTGAAGTGGATTGTGATGCCTTAAATGTTGGCATTGTCGCTAGTTTAAGTCAAGAAGGAAAGCCCATTGCATTTTATAGTGAAAAGTTGAAGGAAAGTTGAAGAAAATTCTCCACTTTTGATAAGGAATTTTATATTGTTATTCAAGTATTCAGTCATTGGAGTCATTATTTACTTCCAAATGAATTCATCTTATACTCTGACCATGAGACGTTAAAGTATTTAAACAATTAACATAAACTTTCAAGTCACCATGCAAAATGGGTTGAATTTCTCCAACCTTACTCCTTTTCCATTAAGCATAAGGCAAGAAAACTCAATCAAGTTGTTGATGCCTTAAGTAGAAGGCATACTCTGTTGAATATAATGGAAGTAAAAGTGTTGGGTTTTGAAGTAATGCAAGAGCTTTATCAAGATGATACCGATTTTAGCTCAGCTCTATTTGGACAACTTGTTCCAAGAGATCAGAGAACGACTTCTTTTAGCAAGATAGATTTCTTTTCAAAGCAAACAAATTATATATTCTTGCATGTTCATTGAGGACAGATATCATCAAGGAAGCACATGGAGGTGGTCTTGTAAGACATTTTGGTAGAGACAAGACATTAGCCCTTATTCAATAATATTTCTTTTGGCCAAAACTTAAGATGTTATAAAGCATGTTAACAATTGTATAACTTACCACTGGATAAAGTGCTATAGTCAAAATTTTAGTTTATATACTCCCTTACCAATTCCACAATCTTCATGGGAAGATGTCAGTATGGATTTTATTTTGGAACTACCTTGCACTTAGAGAAATTGTGATTCTATTCTAGTAGTTATGGACAGGTTTTCTAAAATGGCTTACTTTATTTCTTTTAAGAAATCTCTTGATGCTTCTCATGTTGATGAACTATAAGGTGGTTCATCTTCATAGGATTCCAAAGTTTATTGTATTAGATAGAGATGTTAAGTTTATAAGTCATATCCGGCGAACCCTTTGGAGGAGGCTTCGTACTCATCTTCAATTCAACACTGTCTGTCATCCACAGACAAATGATCAAACTGAAGTTATCCATAGGACATTGGAAAATCTTTTAAGAAGTTTGATAAAGAAGAATATCTAAGAGTAGGACATTCTTTTACCTCATGTTGAATTTGCTTACAATCGATCTACTAGCTAAACCACTAGTAGCAGTCCTTTTGAGGTTGTTTATCGTCAGAATCCCTTAAGCCCTCTAGATTTATCTCTTTTACCTATATCACATCACTATAGTGGAGATGCTGAAGAGCGGGTTAAGTCTATTAAGGGATTACATGAGCAGATTAGAGAGAAGATTAGAAGACAAAATACAAGGTACTAAGCTCAAGTAAATAAGCACCACAAGGTAATTCAGTTTCAAGAAGGTGATTTGGTTTGGATTCATTTGAGGAAGGGATGTTTTTTGCTAGGCTATTTTTCTAAACTCAAACCCCAAGTAGATGGCCATTTTAAAGTTCTCAAACATATTGGAGAAAAGGCTAATAAAATTGAACTTCCAGCAGCTCATGATGTATCTAATGTTTTCAATGTAGCAGATATCTCTCCCTATCATCAATCAGAATACCCACTTGACTCAAGGACGAGTCTTCTTCAACCAGGGGTGGTTGACGCAGGAGTTGATCCCATTCATTCTCTTATAAAATTCCAAGGTGGGCATGCATAATAACTCTGCCTCAATCGATGCGAAGATGGTTCATTGAAAGTTGAGTAGTCCTCCACAATTAGGCATAACAGTTACAATGTTGTCTTTCCAACATTTATCTATCTCTTCCAAAATAATATTAATTTTTTTGTCTTTTCCCATGCTCGGAGGGATGTTCTAAGGACTTGTTAAATAGCTCTCGTATTGGAGAAATAAGAAGACTTCAATTTTGAAATTTGAACAGGTTTACTTTTTAGGCTCCATTATGTTTTCCCTATGGTTTATGTTGTCTTGTATTTATTGGTGGATTCCTAGAGTGGTGAGCTTATCCCTTATCCCTGTATTTCTTGGTGGATTCCTTGAGTGGTAGGTTAATCTTGAATTGATTCCAAAGTACGTACTTTCTATTTGGCATTCAATATCCTTCCCCAAGTTAGTTTTCTATACTTTCTGCACGCTGTTTGTGGCTCCTTCGTTGTTCCATACGAATCACTGCTTCGAACAAAGTTTCACTTACTTTGGACGAAGTTGAACTTACTTCGAACGAAGTACTTTTTCCCAAACAAAGTAGCACTTACCTCGAATAAAGTCTCGAATGATGTTTCGTTTCTAATTTGTCTCGGACAATCTTTTCAAACAAAATTCAAAATCTGTTTCCAGAGTTAATGAAGACCCGCTGCCATTGAGTGTGTTTAGAAAGGTTTATAACTAATGATATGATTGTTGGTCCCTATGAGGCTTGACTTAACCCAAGAGGGGAGGAGTGAATTGAGTTTATAAAAATTTCTTGCTTAACCCTAGTTAGTTAAATTCCCTCTATTTTGAATGATTTACAACTGGATGTATATGATAAAATGTAAAGTGCAAGCAAATAAATCAATCACAAGCAGGACACAGTATATAATGGTTTGGGTCAACCCCCCCTACTCCACTCTTTCAAGTACATACTTCTTGTATCTTGGGTTTCACTATCTTAACAATGGAATACAAATTAGTGTCTCTTGCACTCTTCTAGATTTCAACTTTAGGAGACATAAACCAATGCCTCTTGTACTCTTCTAGATTTCAGCTCTATGGGGCATAAACAACTTAACAATTAATTATAAGACACATTTTAGCAATCAAATTGCTCTTCTTGATTCTATCTCAATGAGGTGTAAACTTTTATGTATCTTGTACTCTTCTAGATTCCAGCTCTAAAGGGCATAATACAATCTAACAAGTTGGTTGTGAGACATACTCCAACAATTATCCTTATTCTTCTTGAGATTGGTCTCCAATATCAACTCAAGAAATACACAAATAAAATTAATAAAGAAAAGAAATTACACTTTTTGTAGTATTTCTTTGTAAACGTAGGGGAAGCTTTGAATGTGGTTGAAGATGTCATGTTGAAAGCTTTCTTTATGATTTGAAGTCTTCCCTTCCTGTTGTAAAGAGCCTTAATTATAGAATTGTGAAGATTGAAGATGTTAAGATTTTAGTTCTATAATACTCACAATAACCTTTAAACTTCCTAAAATAACTTCTTTTATAATTGTACTTGAAATCCAACCATTGGAGAGTAGTTAGAGTACATTAAATGTGAGGGAACATTCAAATTTTTTTACAGTTGAAGTTGGCAAGCGATATGATAAGTGGTTAGGCTAATCGATTGCGACCCAGGTGATATAGTAGGCACCTTGGCAAATTGGTTACGGTTGAATCCATGGAAAAACTTCCAAACATATGTCCTTGGCCACTCGCAGGTGATATGGTAGGTGACTGAGTCAATTGGTTGTAACTCAGGCAATATGGCAGGTGCATTGGGTTTGCAAGGCAATAATTCATGCTAGGTGGCAGGTGGTAGGATGAGGTGGCTGCGAGTTCCGATTGTAGATTAGCAAGCAATATCCTCAGGCAGTTGAGATATCTGCTACAGACTTCCAAGAAGAACACATTCTCCGAAAGTGTTGCAGGCGATATGCAGGGGCAATTGAGATATCAGGTGTGAGGAAGGTGGCAGGCATAGGTGGCTGAGCATTTCGGCTATGATCCTATAACCTTGTTTTCTACATTTAGTGTTTTGCATTCTTTTATAATTTTTCATTATGCATCAATGTGATTTTGTTAATCATTAAAATAAAGATAATTACAAGAGATAAATAAGATGGATCACTCAATTTTCCCCTTTTCAAATACTTTAGAAAAATATAAAAAATATTCAAGTTGATAACTCATGTAAATTCATGTATCATCCACTCAATTATTCTTCAACCATATCACTTTATACTCCAAATCATTCATTACATATTGTATTAAATTCATCAAAATATGATAATAACATTAAATATATCCATTTACCATTAAATATCATTCAAACACATGCAATATTATTGATTGCAAGATGAATTGTTCAATATGTATCACTTCCAAAACTTAGCAAAATAACGTTAGCCTATATCAAGTTTTAGACAAGTTTTGTTGTCATCAAAATTATACACCTAAATTCAACAATGATGAGATATATATGCTTTCTTGGAAAAAATATATAGAGTTGATAATAAAAAATATAAGTTGTGATGTAATAAAGTAGGATTATTAAGATTAAATAAATGTTAAATTAAATAAATAAAATATTTTTATAAATCTACTTTAGTATCTCTTAAACTAACTACACTCTAACGGTTTGTTTGGTAATGAGCACAAGGGAAGGAAATTATTTTCTCTCATTTTTCCCTTAAAGATTACTGTAATATTTGTCTATTTCACCAATCTTCAATAACTTTATTTTCCTCTCAATTATTCATTATATTTTCATTAATTACTCTCCTATTTGTATTTAAAAAGCCTATTTATTTTATTTTTATTTGCTTTATAACTAACATCATCATTATTTTTTTCTCATTTTTTCATATTCTTAATTTCTAAACAAATCCTAAGAGTATTATTTATATAGGTGTAATCGAGAGGATAAGGGGATGTATTGTAGAGAAGTGACATTATAAAGAAAAAAAAAATATTATAGTAAATTGGTGCAATAAAAGATAAAGATAAAATCATTCGATCATTGTTTGAAAAAGTATGATAAGAATTGGTTTGAATAGGCTTTTTATGACATATATAAGATTAATAATTAAAAATAAAAATAATAATTAAAAAAGAGTAATAATAGAAAAAAGAAACGAGGATGTAATATTTTACCTTATTGGGACTAATTTGAAAGAAAACTAAAGGGTGTGTAAAATATTACACCCTTTATTACTACTATCCATGCTGGCCCTGAATAAATTAATCTAAATGCGCACAGTTTGATTCAAGGAAATAATTGAACGACTAATAAGGAAATCAGCTGACAACCATGACTCAGTTCCAACTACGAGTTCCAGGGAATCGACTAGCTCAACTCAACACTCCACCCAAGTCGGTTCTTCAATGAGAGTTAAAGGGAGACATACACATCAAAAAAACACACTAATTAATCAAGTTCTCTGCTAGATATGTCCAGGCTAGCCGTGCTTTGGACCACCTTGCATTTGCAGTGGATCTTCCATATTTCATCAAAAACCTTATTTAATTTACAAGGGCCGCTATACAAGTTCACTCTCTTTGTTGGCTATTTGCACTAACTCAATTAACATTTACTTATTTTGGTTCTTGTAACAGGTCGTTTCCAAAATATGCAGCGGCCGAGGATTCTGAAAATAACTGCAGTATCTTTTTGGTGAGTCATGTGGGCGTTCGTGAGTTTGAATTTGAACGCCCTTTCAAACAATGACTAGGCATGCCTGTTACGTTCTTGGGGCTTTGCTCTATGGTCAGTCAAATGGGGGGAATGGATGATGCATGCAAAGCCTAATAAGCTTCAGATACGCTAGCATGTTGGCTGATTAATTGGCATGGTAGCTAGCAAGGAAGGGTGCAAATTGGGTTAGTTAGTGCCAGTTTAAGGTCGGTCCTACTTTTATCTTATTTTTAAGGTAGTTTAGTTTGAGATCGACTCTACCTTATGTTTTTTTAAGTTGAGTCAGAGTTAGTTCGGCTTCAGTTCAAAATTAGTTAATTTCAAGTTTCGTTTTATCATATTAAAAAATGAATAATCTGAAAAAGCATATTAAGACAAAAGCAAATACAGATTTTATGTTAGCAAAAATTGTAAACAACGTGTAAAAGATGAGGCTTTCAGTTGAACTTCTCAAATATATTTAAACCGGAGATGAGGATGTAGATAGAGAATTAGTTTAGATTTTTTATTTTTATAAATAATTTAAGCGTGTTAAGCTGTTCAAAGAACCCAGAATTAAACTTATCCCAAATTTAGATGCGGGTCGAATAAGCCTACCTGAATCTAACTTATGAGTAATTAAAAGGTAACCCACTTGCTTAATTCATTTTACATGCTTACTGAATAGCACTTGTATTGGCTGGCATGCAAAGAACCTGTAAAATAAGCTTGTTTCTATGCAGGGGCAGGGCACAACAATACTCACCGACTTGGAGAAAACATCCGAAATTTCCACATTTTCCCAGCCTGCTGCCCGTTGGCCCTTCTTCATCTTCCTCGGTGGCTCCATGTTCTGCCTCCTATCCAGCAGCCTATGCCACCTTCTTGGCTGCCAGTCTCGCCGATGCAACCTCCTCTTGCTACGCATAGACTATGTTGGAATAGCCATCATGATCGTAGCCTCCTTCTTCCCGCCAATCTACTACATCTTCCAATGTGATCCACACTGGCAATTCATCTACCTTGCTGGCATCACCACCATCGGCATTGCAACAGTCATCACTCTGCTCTCTCCACTTCACTCCACGGCGGCCTTCCGCGCATTTCGAGCATGCCTTTTCTCTTTCATGGGTTTCTCCGGCATCATCCCAGCCGTGCATGCTACGATTTTGAACTGGAAAGAGCCACGGCGCAATACAACACTGGCATACGAGCTGGCCATGGCGGTTTCATATGTAGTTGGGACATTGTTCTACGTGAGCAGAATTCCAGAGAAATGGAAGCCGGGTATGTTTGATCTAGCAGGACAGAGTCACCAGATATTCCATGTGTTTGTGATCTTAGGAGCATTAGCTCATTATGGGGCTGTAATCGTCTTTGTCGATTGGCGTGACCATGTTGGCTGTGACAGGCTTGGTTAATTCATTAATTGTTAGATTTATGTATCTTTAACAAAGGCCGGCAGGTAGAATGTTTAGAGGCACTTCTGTGCCCTCCAAACCCCTTCTTCTTAAACGTGGTTAGAAATAGCTAGATTGGGCAATTGTAGATTGCACTCAAGAAATCTTGTGATTACTTGCTATATTGTTGGCCAAAAAAAATAAAAAAAAAAAAAACAAAGAAAGAAAGAAAGAAAAGCCAATTAGATATGTCTGTGGAAGTAAAGGAAATGTATGTAAAATTTTAATTGGGAATTCTTCTGTTTTGCTTTGTATTCGGTATCAAGTTCTCAAATATACAACATTTACAACTTAGAATTTCACAAATCAAGGTATACAAAATCCCACAAATTGTCCCGTGTAATGGAGAGAGACTTAGGTGCTTGTGGGATAAGGTGTATTGGAGATATTTCAAATGCACCTCATCATTAAGCATTAATGCTGAGATGTACTGACATATGTAGATCACATTGATGACTGTATCATTGGGACAAAAATTTCAACTGATATAGCTTGAACGTTGATGACCAAAACCGGCAAAACATAGCATCTGGCACTTGAAATGCCTTGAGGGCGGATGTGGTCCAGGATATGGCTTTAAAATGCCTTTTCTGGCATCACTTTATGGTATGATCCGGGCATACAGACTAGCTATAAAAGAACCGTTTTCTGCTTAGGGGGTGACTTGTTGAATGGAAAAGGAAAAAAATGAAAGGAAAATGGCAAAGTGAATGAAATAAAAATAAATAAGGAGATGATATTGAAAATATAGATAATAATGAAAAAAATAATGGACTTGTTATTAGAGGTGCATGTTAAAAGTAATACTCAAGCTTTATTTGGAAATGAAAAAAAGTGATGGAAAAATTTTCAACCTTTCTCTACCCAAAAAATATTATCAATTTAACAACTTTTTTAATTTTTTTATTTATATTTATATTATCTTTTTATATAACAATACTATCCATTTTATTATATTTGTTACTCTTAATTATTATCTTCAGTTACGTCATGTCATTTTTTTTTTTCATTTTTTTGCATTCCTTTTTTTCCATCTTTCTTCGCCTTCTTGGTTAAGGACAATTCTCATCATGTTGTGAATCATCCTTAAGGGTCTTGTTTGGGAACAAGGAAATGAGATGAGGGAAAAAATATGAAAAATTGAAAGAAAAATTAATGTAATATAAGATAAAATAACTATTAAAATAAAGTAAATAAAGATAAATAGATAATTTTTATATAAAAAATAAAAAATAATAATTAAAAAATAATAAGAAGATAAAATAAAATAATTAGATAATTAAAACATTAAATTAGGGTAAAAACAGTAAAACAACTTTTTCACCGTCTTTTCCTCCTCATGTCTTGTACTCGATGAAATAAAATTGGTACGCAAAGATTTTTTGCCTACAAGCCTGCAAGGGAAGTCGAAGCCAGTCCAAAGGCATTCCAAAGCCAAGCCTTGTTTCATTTTACCCACTCGTCCAGTGCCGCTGCTCTCCGAGAGCGAAAGAGAATGCCAGAGCTTCCGGAAGTAGAAGTTGCTAGAAGAGCGATAGAGGAGCATTGCGTGGGGAAGAAGATAAAAGGAGTCATAGTTGCGGATGATCCCAAGGTCATCGATGCAGGAGCCATGTCTCCCTCCGATTTCCAGGCCTCTCTCACCGGCAAAACCATCGTCGCCGCTCGTAGGAAGGGCAAGAACATGTGGCTTGTCCTCGACTCTCCTCCCTTCCCTTCCTTCCAGTTCGGTGAGATAAACAAACTCTCTTTTCCTTTCACTCTATACATAGATGTTCATACCTAGCACCTAATACTGGGCTTGTTTTCAATTGCTATGTGCTTATCATTTCTATATCATTGTGATTTTCAGGCATGACAGGTGCAATTTACATTAAGGGGGTTCCTGTGACAAAATACCGGAGGTGAGAATTTCATGACTTATGCCTCAATTTTCCTTATTTTCATTTTCAACGTCTGTCAAGAAGATTTCTCACTCCCTTGACATCGCGAACGGATTCATCATGTTATTTTTAATTTGTTCATTCTTGACATTATGAGACAGTTATCAGTATCTAGTCATTAATCTATGATGCTTGCTTTTCCAAATTTAGTGCACTGAATGCTGCCTTAAGTGTTGAAGTTCATGGTGTCATTTGTCATCGTTTGTTTGCAGATCAACTGTAAATGATTCTGATGAGTGGCCTTCCAAATACTCAAAAATTTTTATTGAAGTAAGAATTTACACCGCTTTCACAATCTATGAGAAATGCCTTCCGCATGTATTGGCTTCGTGTTTAGTTTGAGTCTCTGTCAAATAACACGCATGTGCAATGTTGCCGTTTCTACTGCAGTTGTTGGGCTCACTGTGCAAGATGTCGGCTTGTTTTAGTATTCTATTATCGCATGACTGATCCAATAATTAGTCTGTTATTTTACCCTTCCTAATAGAGATATCACATGCTTTTTTTCCCTGTCTTCTTCTTTAGCATTCTCTATGGACGCGCTAGCTTCAACTTTTAGCAGCTATGGTACATTAGTTATTTGAGGTTAATAACAAAGTTGTTTATTGTGTAACCAGCTTGATGATGGTCTGGAATTCTCTTTCACTGATAAAAGACGTTTCGCAAAAGTTCGCTTGCTTGAAGATGTATAATTCATCAAGATCACTCAAATTTTCTATAGTCTTTCAGATTTTTGTTAGGTATACATCGGAGTATTGTTTCGTTTTCATACCTTATGATTTTGCTGGTGAGTTGTTGCAGCCAGAAACTGTGCCGCCAATATCTGATCTAGGTCCAGATGCATTACTGGAACCTATGTCACTTGATGAATTCATGGAGTCCTTGAGCAAAAAGAAGACTGCAATTAAGGCTTTATTACTCGACCAGGTTAAGTGTGCTACATGATTCCCGCTATTCTCATGTCAGTTCATATTATGCACTATGCACTGCAAAAATAATTATTTTCCTTTCTAAACCTTATATTGTGAGAAAAAAAATTCTTTTTAAATCTAGGCATGGAAGGCATGGTCTAGAAGGCTTGTGGCCTAAGTCTACAATCTCCATGGCCCTTTGGAGGAGGTTTTTACCTATCATCTTTCCGAGAGGGAGTGCACTTCATAATTTATGGTAGAAGAAGAACTGTGCATGTGGCTTTTGTTTGAATTACTCATTATCGCTGAGTTTTCCCTTGTAATTGTTTGAATTACTCCTCATTATCTCTGAGTTTTCCCTCATAATTAGCTTAACTTTATGGAACTTGTTTCTCCATGTTACTCTACCACAAACCACATCTTAGTTAACTATACGCCCTCTCCTTGCTCTAAGTTCAAACTAATTTTCAGAAACCAAATTGTTTACACATGCTTCATGTCCACATCTAAATTGACAGCTCCTAGAGCTCTGTCTCTCTTTTGAATGGATGAATTCTTACCCATATTGCTTTGATTAAGGATGCATAGAGTATTTACAATAGGTCAAGCAGGCAACATTTTTGAGAGTCCAGAGGACAAAACCTGTTCGTATGAAACAGAAAATGACCTGTCACCTTGCAACTAAAACTGGTCTTTTATTGCAATGTTTTACATGCTAGGAAATTCAAGTTACTTCAAAAGAACAAAGACAAAGAAAATAAAAAGAAGAAAAAGGACAGGATATCCTAATTCATTGGAAAGTTAAGCCCAACTTAGAGTTCACATGCCGAAGAACTAGAGAGTTCACTCATCAGGGAGAACACCTTGCTCCAAAAATTGGAGCATCTAAATTAGACTGCTGAGTGATTAGTTATGTCAAAGAGCTGAAACAACTTTAACTTAACTGCAAATAATGCCTGAACCTTTTCTTGAATATGAAATCTTCTGAATTTTTCACACATAAATTTGGCTTGACTGGCAGTTCATCAAGCTTGAGCTGGACTCAGCCCATCCTAACCTGATAGATATTGAGCTTTACCTGAAACCAAGTTGATTAAAATTGCGCCAAATGTTTTGAGCTGATCTGCTCCACTGGACCAATACCTTATTGGTCCATGATGGCTGGGCCCAAAATTCTGTCAAACTGGGCCTTTAGTGATGGATTGGTTCAATGTTCATATTTGCCACAGAATGAAATGAGTTGATGTCTATTAGCTGGGGCCTAGAGGATAATTGATGGGGCATGCCTGTTGCATGGATCAGACATTGAATGTGCATAAAGCATGACCACATGAGACCATATTTGAAAAATTAGTACTTAGCCATCCTATAGGGTTAATAAGTAGAATCTAATCAAGTCATTAGATTCCAATACCAACATTAAACTTGTGCAGAATAAATTATAGTATCCGGTGAGCAACATTATAGAAACAGGAGTTAGGAATACCAATTGTAGATTTGAAAAGTGGGGATAATGCTTTATATTTTCTAACTATGCTTTTGCAAGTGTATATGTTTTGAATCTGTGACTACGTGCATGTTCATACATTTTCAGTATTTTTCTAATGAAATGGTGACATGTAGATATTTTTGGTGCAGAATTACATTGCAGGTGTCGGGAACTGGGTTGCAGATGAAGTGCTCTATCAAGTCAGTCTCAACATGCTTTGATCCAAATGAAATGGCTTTTGATTTTATCAACATTTTAAATTTATTCCGTATGTGAAGATTTTGAAAACTAGTAGCAGTGAATTTGTGAATATGTTTACCAGATGCTAAAGTAGGATTGTGTAGACAGAGCAATGGAAATGAAACAATGTTTCTCCAATTTGTGGGAGCCTGTATTTAGTTTAGTAACTTTCACAAGAATGGTTTTGTTTTCCTTTTCCTTTTTCTTCTTGTTTGAAGGATAACCTTAACATGAGTCAGTTGATACGCTGATGAACAAGGTAGCCTTTGAGCCTTTCTACAATGTAGAATTTAATAAAATTGGCATATATTTCCAACTTCTTTAGCAAAACATTCCTTAGGAAAGTTGTCCATCTAACTCAGCCAGTTTTTTACATTATGAAAGAAGAATTTTTAAATGAATGTTAAAGAGGAATTTAAAGGGTGGTTGGACACATTTGATCTTATGTATGCATATTTAGAAGTTAAAATAAAAATGCGGAAAAATATCTTTTTGTAACTGGTACTCATATTCCTGGCATCATTTGCAAACATCATGGTAACATGTCTTTTAATCCTGTTGATTAGAATCAGTGTCATGTTATCACTATCAAGAGATATATTGCTTCATTGAGACACATAAACAAGATTAATTATATATTGTTAATATTGCTGAATAATTTTGCTTTGGGGAAATTATAAGAATGATATAACTTTAGCTGATGCTAAGAAATGCATAATTCTATGTTTACTATATGAACAAAAGGATTGAACGTTTTGTGTCCATGAGGAGAATTTTTAAAAGGTTATATAAAAATGAACATTGTTTAGAAAAGCTTTATGTAAAACTTTAGCTGCAAAGAATTTAAACAAGATCAGCTAGTTATTTGATGTGTTACAGATATATTTTCTCTCTCTTAATACTGTATTGCTTCCTTGGTAAAAAGATATTTCATGGAAATATATTGAAGATATTGAAAATAACGAATATTGTGTAGAATGCGTTTTTCTGTTCAGTTATTTAACCTGTTGCATTCGGCTTGTCTGGAGTGTCATATTATTGTGTTTATCACAATTTTGTTGATGCTCTTATTGTTAGGTATGCCTTGAATACTTTTTTTTCCTCTTATTTCAAGGGTAAAAATGGAAATATTTTGATAAATCATTTGTTGTTGCACTAAGGATTGAAAAGGATCCCTGGGCACTAGGTCGGGCTGGAACGGGTTGGAGTCGACCCTAATGCTAACTCATTTTTTCAAACTTCAAACCTAACCTTAATCCAACCCATTTTCATAAGACTTTATGAAAATTCTGAAAACCTTCTCTTTTAACAAATTTGAATGGCAATTTATTAATAATAATCATCAATGTGAAAGCCTTTTTAATAGCGTCTTGGTCAAATTTCCAATTACTTAAGAATTAGGACTTACTGTCAAAGTAGAGCTATGGATTTTTTATTTTTTTAATTTATATATATGTAAACTCGAGTTGATGCATTGGGTTACCTCTAACCCCAATCCTACCCAACATCTAAATCGACTTGGGTTCAACCCAAATTTCCAACCTAACTTTGCAAATGGACTAACTCTAAGTCAGCTGAAAACGAGTTGGGTTCACTAGGTTATGAGTTGAACCTAATCCAATTGCACCCCTAGTCCTTGTTTGTTGGAATGCCACAAATTTGACTTTGAGAAGTTCGCGGAGAGTTGAACAAATCCTGTCACTATCTTTTAACAGTTCTACATGATGAATTAAAAAACTAGGAAGGAGAGTAAACTGAGAAAGGACATCATAAGAATTAGGTTCAACCAGTGCCTGTAGTTTTGCTAAAAGAGAAAATTTTGCAAAGCCTAAAAGGAGAAATTATCGATAATTTCGCCGAAATATTTTGCTAAAATTTAAAAAAATTAGGAAAATGGGTAAAATGTAAGAATTTTTTCATAAAACTTCTTGATAAATCATAATAAATCTAATCGATATGAAGTATGAACATATGAAGTAAAGAAGTAAAGAATGAAGTAAAAAAGTATGAAATCCCATCCAATTGATATCATTTTAAATGTCAACACATATGAAGTAAAGAAGACTACCAATGATACAAACACAGATAAAGCAAAGAACTCTTATGTAAAATGCTATTAAATAAAATATTTAGCTCACAGTTGTTAAATATATGCATATAATGCAACATATAAAAATATATATCCTAAAATAATGCTATCACCATACCTCACCATCAAAAAGAGATCTGTGCAGGCTCCTTAGTGTTATCATCAACATTGACTTGCTCTTGTAGTTCCTCCCAATAACCATAAAAACTACCTTGATATGGGTTGATTGGTCCAAAAATAGAAGACGAAGATGCCTTGGTTCCACTATCCAGATGGTATGGTATCTGGCCATAAGATTGTTGAGAATAATCTCTAAAATCTCTGACATAATCGCCATAAAGTATGCATGCATAATTGGTAGGGGTGCAACTCGGGCTCATTAAACTCAGGTTCCCCTTAACCCTAACCTTATTTTTGAAAATTAGGCTCGAGTTGAGGTTTGAGTTAGAATTTGGGTTGATGAAAACCCGGTGCTCTCTCTCTATGAATAAATGTTTTCATCTATCTTTTTATTTAAGAATCACAGTCGATGATAATTGCTTCCTGTTTTCCACTCTTTAACTGCTCCTCCTACTCCTGCTCCTATTATTTTATAATTATTACATAATTTTAATGATGATATACTTATCGTGAAATGATTTTATTTATTTTTTGGCTCACCTAAGTTTTAAATCAAGTTTATTTTTTAATCATAATTAAATATTTTAAAATATATATGATGGTTGATTTAAATCTTATTACAACATCAAAATTGTTCTAAATTAAAATATTATTTCAAATGATTTAAAACAACTAGCTGTTTTTGAATCGCATCACACACACACACGTATATGGAATTCGAATCACATCACACAAACACACATATATGGAATTTTATGTGAATGCAATTTTCGTCCAATACATGATTAGAAATATTCAATCTGGTTTGGTTAGTTAGTTAATGTTTATGATTTAAAATGACAATATAAGCCTATTTAAATTTGTATTGAAGTATAAAATTTGAAATTTTGAAATATCTTATTTTTATCTAAGTTATTATCTTACTAATTTTAGTTTGGTGAGACAAAAATCAAATGGACTAACCATGTGCATCTAGACCTCAATGGCACACTTGTCGTAACAACATTTGGCTGCATCTTGTTCGCATTATCACGACCAACCAACAGACTACTATGTCACAAGCAACCTAGGCATGGGTCTTTCTGTTGTGGTCATCAGTTTTTGACTGGCCTTTCGTAGATAATATTGGATGGCATATATATAAATATATAAATTTACATTGAAATCGGGTTCGGGTTGACCTCAACCCGAGTTGGTCAAATTTTAAATCGGGTTCGGGTTAGAAAAAGTTGAATTCCAGCACTGGTTAAATTCGGGTTCGGTGGGCTAGGTTCAAGTTAAAGCTGACCCAAGTTGCACCCCTAATAATTGGACCCTTGCTCACTACTATGCATATTAATAGATGTCCCATCTATACTATCTACTAGGTCATCTTCTTCTGTAAAGGTCACTTTTTTTCTACTTTCGTACCTTCTTACATAAGATCTCACAGGCGATCGTGCACCGTGATCATCATCTCGTATAGCATGTTGGAAACTAGCTTCTTCAATGAATGAGTTAAGAGGCTTTTGGCTACTTGAAGTGCCACCTATAACACCACCACTACACCACCATCATTACCACCACTATCATCATCATCATCATCATCATCATCATCATCATTACCACCATCTCCACTTTTTGTTCTTAAAGAAGACTAGGTGGTGACAACAATCTAAACTGAGATGGATTTAAAGGATTTTGTGATTGAGAAGTGCTTCTAGATCTTATCAATGGATCAAAGTCTTGTATTGGAGTTTTCTCCTCCACTACTCTTTGAACATTAGCTCCTTGCTCACGAGCTAAAAATTAGCGATGCTAGGTTTTGTCCCTCCATCTCGAGTATCCAAATCATTAGACCGCAACTAATACAATGGGTCTTCTCTTTCATCATCTTTCTCTAGGGAAGCATAATGCCCTATAATCATTACATCTAATGAGTTTTCATAAGAGCTCTCTTTAGATCGAATCAATATCTCCTAAAGCCGCATATTGTAATAAAGAATACCAGATTTTGTAGCTTCTGGTAACCCAAACTATTTATTCTACACGTGGATTAAAGAAAACGTACTTTAATTACGTGGGGATGAAGATACTGTTTGACTCAATATTTTACATGCCAACAACCTCAAATTTGTTGTATCCGTCCTATAACAAATCCTTTATTCACCTATGAAAGGAAATTAAGGTTTATTAATATTCTAAAATACAAAGTAAACAATAAATTATCATTTTAATATCCTCTACTTACTTGGCATCAATTTACTTCTTGATTGGATTGCTAAATTCATCCCAAATAACCTCTTCACATCTTGGAAGTACATCAACTATAGCGTTGAAGAAAGTAAATAGTTTTAATATGCAATCCTTAATAAACAATCTTTAAAAATAATACAAGTGAATTAGGTCGTAATCGTATACAATTACATCACTAATAAGATCTCCAACATTGGGATTGTTAGGAAAAAGCTTTTCAAATACCTTAAAAACCGAGGTGCCAAGTTAGGCATCTTGAGTCGGATGCCTCTCATAATGATATTTGGGATTTAAATATTAAGTTTTAGAAATCAGAAACTATATTAGTTAATGTAAACAAAAATGATCTAGATATTTTCCATGAAACTTAAACTTATTAAAGCATATACTCACCAGCAGTATGTAGGGAATAACTTAATATGCCCTCCCAACAAGTTTCTATAATACGCAAAACCCATTCTATTCCCTTGGGATTGTTTTCTTTGATTGCTTGCATTATAAATGAATGGATTCATACATGGACCCCATGGATGGATATGTTTCAGTATCTACTATTCTTAAGACTCGATAGATAGGATCCAGTATACCCAACACCCATCGCACACGATCCCAAAATACAACCATCATAATAATATGTTATGCTTTCTTCCCCTCCTCCATCCTTCTGTATTTTGAGGACCGTCACTCATCAGAATTGAAAGCCGTGGTGAGGGCTTGATGAGCCTTGTGTAAGCTATCCAATGTAATGTAGTTTGTAGTAAATCTTGTTTTACTAAGACGAACAATTTCTTTGTCATATCCAAATGTTCTATGAAACATAGAAAGGCCTAGCTATGGTTGTATAGAAACTTGGTCACTGTGTGTGCTCTTTGAATTGTTTTTTGCACTGCAGGACGACAATTAATATCCTCCAACATCAAATCTATATAATGTGTAGCACAGGGAATCCAATAGAGAGAATATCTTTCTTCCAGTGTTTTTCCAGCCCTTTTTTAAGCAGTTCCATTGTCAGTAATAATTTGCACCACACGATTTGCACCAACTCACTCAATCATTTTTTCTAACTCCCGCTCAATGTAGCGGGTATCCTTGATATATGCCAATGCATTTATCGATTTTATAAATACTGATACACCTCTGCAATATAATATAAAATTAATTATGGACATTCTCGTTGGGCCTGTTCATCCATCACACATGATGGTTACCTCATAAGTATCCCAATGATATTCTTGACCATTTATCCAATCATTTATCTCTGTCACCTCTTCCTTTAAATGCTTCTCATAAATTTCCTTCCCTGTGGGGGGTTTTACATTCTCTCCTTCTCTTTGGGCGACAACTATAAAGTTCTTAAATGCAACCGAATTTGGTGCATAAGCTAGAATTGTATTGTAGAAGAAAAACTTAGATCTAAATTTCCCAAGTTGGGAAACACTGTCCTTTCCCTTATTGAATATCTGCTTAATTTTCTTCTGTATTCCACTCACTTGCCTATATAATTTAGGCTTAGTCACTTTCATACTCTTGCTACGCCCAAAATAACCCATAATTCCACCCTTTTCACTACCATGACCCTTTCTACTACCATCACCAGCCTCCCTAACCGACCCATGGAATGTTGGCCTACTCTTTTCTAGTCTAATCATTTGCTCCCTTTTCCATTGCTTCACTCTAGAGATATGCATAACTCTTCGTAAATCAACATTATTCGCTTCCTCATCATCAACATTCAAGATTGTAGGAAATCTATATAATCTCTCAGAAATATTTTTCTTATGTTGCTTTCTTGCCTCTCAAAAGCTCACTCCTTGTAATAAAACTCTCTTCATCAATTTTCCGACATTTGGGGGTACTTTAAGGTAGTTCTTAACATTCTTGTACCCTCCAGTTAAATGCTCCTTCAATCTTGTAACACCCCCAGATTTCATTTGCTGACCACAATAATTACATTCTGCTCTATGTGGATGCTCTTCCACTGGCTTCCCATGCTCCCAAACAATATCTTGTGACTTAGTTTTACTGCTTTTTCCAGTACTTGAGCTTAACATATTAAACTTGTAAATAAAGATAAGAAAGAAACTGTGAAATAATTATATGACAAGCAACATACATATTTATTTAACTTTTATTGCTATTAAATATTATTTATATTATTTAAATAAAATAATTTTTTAAAATAATTTGTTTTCATATATTTTAGAAGTTATTTAAATAGAATACTCTATCTACAACTTATTTCAATTTATATGATGAAAAATCTAAGAAATAAAAGACTAATAAATTATAACAAATTCAAGTTATCTACATAAAAGATGCATTTCCCTCAAAAAAATTTTAAAATTTAAAAATTAAAAAAAAATCCAGAATCCATCTCATATCATTGGTTGTTTAAAATCAAACCTGCCTGGATAGAAATCAAATTTCAAACGATGGTGAAAATGGGGGAAAACTTCCCAAAACTGTTGTTTTGGATGTTCACTTCCTCCCACAACCAAGTTACCATCGATTTCCTCCTCTAAATTAGATGCAAATCCACTCAAATGTTGTTTTTGAACACTCCACACACAATTTCGAAGCAATGCAAGTCGATTTGAAGCCTTCAAGTCATAAAAATGCCAACTATAGCATTCTGTCAGTGAAATGGAGATATGTTGCTCCCTCCCCGTCGATCTCAAGCCCAAATCAATGTTATTGTATTCAAAAATGGATTTCGAAACACCCATTGTCGATTTCGAAAGGGAAAAATCGATTTTAGTTAGGAAACAAGGGGATTAGGCATCTGCAGTCACACTGTCGACTTTTGATCTTCAAATCAAAGCTTCAAATCTTGTTTTTTTGTTTGCAAATCATGAAAAAGGGTTTCGAAATTGATTTTGGGGAAGATTTTGGTGGGTTTCGGACTCTCACAGAAGGGGAACAACGGCTCATATGGGTTTTAGGTCATCCTTTTGACTTTAGAGGGGAAAATTTCAGCGAGATTTTCCCCCTCAAGAAATTATCACCAAGAAATTCAAGATTTTCGAGAGAAATTGGGGAAATTTTCTAGAAAATTTCCCCTAATAATGCAATTAGTCTAATTTCCCTGGCGAGAACATTTCGCTAGGACGCTGATTCAAAAATTTTCGCCGAAATTTTCGAAATGGCAAGCACTGGTTTCAACACAGGAAACATGTTTGGTGAATGTTATTTGCAAAAAACTTAGTGTTGAGTCTTTTGACTGGTCAGATAAGGGTAAGCACAGAAATCTGGAGGAATGCTTTTGTTTCTTTGAGAGCTTTAGAATCAAACTGAAATCAGGGCTGTCAGTTGGCTGATGACTCAGGCCATTCCAAATCTTGAAGCCTGGTCCATTCACAGCCCTACACAGCCCTAACTAAAAATTTAGTTAAGGGATTCCAGTTTTAGGAACAGTAGGCACAAGGGATGGTGACCACCGAAGAAAAGACAAGAAAAGAACGGAGGATAAGAAAGAGAAGAAACAAAGAATGGCGGTTAAGGCTAGTGACTGGGTAGTAGGTGTGTAAATTGAGTTGTGTTTAACTTGAACCCAATGAACCCATCTTGAAAATAGGTTGGGCTGGGTTGGAGAGATGGTAAATTCAGGTTAGCAAAATTGGATTCAACCTTGACCTAATTTGTAATTTGGGTTTGAGGAGTCAGGCAATCTGACCCAACCCAACCTGATTTTAAATATCCCTAAATTACTTAAACTACCTCTTAGCCTCTACATGGCCACCTATTACTCGCATTTACCTCATTTCTTTTTCTTTCATTTTTAGTGTTAAAAATAAATTTTAATGTTTTTATGTTGTAGGTAATCTAAAATATTTACTTAAAACAAATTTTAAATAAAATTTTACCATAATCAAAATTGTCAACTTGATTTTTCAACTACAATCATCAACTCGAATTCATCCCAATTTTCTTAGGGTTGGATTTGGGTTGGGTTGAGATTTTAAAAATAAAAATTTTTGGCAGATAGAGTTAGAGTTAGGTTTGGGTTGAGTTGAAATTATTGCAAATAGAGTTAAAGGGTTGGATCCTACTCAGAAAACATAAAATAAAAGAATTCCTGAAGAATACCTTTTTCAGTTTTTTTTTTTTTTTTCTGTCTTCGTAATTCCTTACAGGTGAGAGGTACAAAGTACAAAGTCGCAGGTAATAAAATAAGAGTTGGATGAATGTAACTCATGGAATGGGTATGCACCTCTAAAAATTTATGTGCTTACCTCTTCATAAATAATGCTTCATGGAGAAAAGTGCATGTTCGAGATTGCTAAGGGAGGATGCTGAGAATTGACATGATGTGCTGAAACCAAGAAGGGCAGAATTAGAAATGAAAGTAGTGTAGGGAACTGGGAATGGTTGAATGAGAAATGAAAGAAGTCCCAGAAGCTGGCAAGTGTGGATGATAGGAATCAGAGTCAACATAATAATTACCAAAGTAAACATCAGAAATAAAAATGTTGAAGGTTCCAAAACAATTTAATCCAGTCTGGTGGTAGTCTAAGGAAAACTTTAGAAGCATTTATTGTTTTGCTACAAATATTTGTAGAGTCCTACAAAGATGTTTCGCAATCAAAATCAAGTTTCCTTGGCAGTGATGTAAGCCATTGGAAATGTACAGTTATTAAATAGTCAAAATAGTCTCTAAGAAATGTGAGTCCCAATGAGAGTTCAGTACCCTATTAGATACTCTATACAAGGGGGTTGCCTATAAGCATTTTGGAAGCAAGTTGAATGAAGAATTCTCTTGAGTTACTCAGCCAATCCTAGCACTTGAAGGTGTCATTCCTTCATTAAGACCGGATTAATCTTTGAATCAAGATATGTCCAAGGAGGTGGGACTCCTTCAAACTCCCATCCATTATTTCTTCTACCTTCCATATTTTCCATCCTAACACAGACCAATAATTTGACCTATTGTGGGTGCTGCTTGACATGAGCTACATCAGTAAGTTAGAAAAAAATGAAGGAAACTTAACTCCAATAGGTAGTACAACGGAAATTAAACATGATTCATGGACATGCAATGGTGACAAAGCACTACACTAGTTAGAAAGATAAATAATTTATTCAAGTGAAGTATTGAAATGTGTCATGGGAAGGCTCAAAAGGACAGATGGAGGAATAGAATTCATAAAGCTGACTTCAGTTATTTGGGATGAGGCACAGATTATGGTGTAGATAATGCATTACACAGCAATTTTACCCATTTAAATTGCTATATTGTAACAGATGCAATTTGCCCCCAAGTTAAATTTCAATGTTGTAACAAATGCATATGTATGCCATAGTGTGAGTGGTACTCGAAGATAGCTGTAATGAGATATATTGCTCCCATGAGTTGGTTTGTTGGTTGAAACCTATGAAAGCACTATTTAGATGTCAGAAGGTTTAACAACACATTGAAAGTGTACATGCAGAAACTACTTCATGAATATTTTACAGAAAAATCAAGCTTCTCATTTACATCATGTTAGAAACCTTCCAGTTGGAAAGTTCCTTTTCTAGGAAACAGAGAATGGGAAAATAAAAGAGAAAAGATGAAGGATACAGGAAAATTTTCAAGTTTGATTCACCCCAAAAGATTACCCATATTACAGCCAAGCCTTGTATATAGGCAGCCCTTAACCCTTAGGTCACTGTGTCACATTTATTATAACCTGTAATCTTATCAGTCCCTCCCCCTTGAAAAATGACTTTTGTCCTCATGGTTGGAAGGCAACAAAAATGAGAACAATGCATGGGTTGATTACTTGAAAACATTATAAAACAGAGTAAGAAGTGGACTGCCATATCTGCTAACAAGATAGCTCTCTACTTGTCACTGACTTTGCCATATCTGACATGTGACAATGTGCATAGGCACTACCACCAGATGCTTGTTAATTTGGCCGCTCTGTAGGTTATTCTTGGCCCCTCTGAAAGAATGCTTCTATTGAATGGAGAGACAAAGTTGTTGGAGACAAGGCTGCAAATGTACTTTCTCAATGTTTGAAGATGATTGCCTACATTGGTGAGACTCTTGAGTAGCAAACATCAGTCCCCCAATTGAAGTGGTTCCAACACAAACAAAGCAATTGCAACATGGGTCTCCAGTCTTGATCTAACCCATGGGCAAGTCCACCTAAAGATCTTCCATTCAAGGTCCTCTATTTCAGCACTTAAGTGGCTAGCCATCACACCCAAACATGCACATAGAGATAATTCACAGCTTCAGTGCTCTCCATTACGAGGAAATCATGCAAGCATATCTCAACCAGACTAGCAAAACAGGGCTGAAGGATGATAAAGCTTGCAATTCCAACTCCAAGTTGGTTGAGATTGCCGGCCGAACAGACCATATGCGACCACTTCTCCCATGGCAATGATAGGATCATGGGTTGTGATAAATGTAAGACAGTGACCCAATGGTCAAGGATTGCCTATATGAGGGTTGGCTGTGATATAGGTAGTCTTTTAGGGTGAATAAGATTTGGAATTTTCCCTGTATTTTCTACTTTTCTTTTTTACTTTCCCTTTCTTCTTTATTTCTTAGAAAATGAGCTTTCCAACTGAAAGTTGTCACAAAGGTAGCAGAACACAGATCTGGCGGGAATCCATCTCAGCCAAAATCAGATCTTAGCTTCAAAACCAGGAAGTTGGCTCACTGGATTGCAGCTGCAGTGGGAAGCAGAAGCATTTGGGGCAATAGCTACTAAAGCAAGGAGTCGTATTGCGGTGTGTGGGAGTTACCAATATGATTGTGGAAGAACTGGTGGAATTGTCAGATCGACAATAATTGAAGCAAAATTTGAGAAACTTCATTACTGATCAGAATGGAGAATCTGGGGAAGCTTAAATTCATAGATGCTATACATGTTTTGGCAAGATAATCTATGCCAGAACTTCAGATTGTGATCACCATGAAGAACTTCAAGAAGAAGGGTGTTGCATTTGTAGCTACAGTTTCAATTAACCAGAGGCTAGAGATACAATCTGCTTTCCATCTTGTGGTTGACATCTTCTTGGTTCAATTACTTGTGATAGTGGACCAGTGTTTGTGGATGATTGTTGGAGGTCTCTATTAGTAAACCCCCAACTATTTGTGAAATTGACAGTCACAGCAGGACATCTATCTTTTTGTTGCAAAAAAAAAAAAAAAAAGTGTCAAGGAAGATTTTAAGGTTTAGAAGGATGGTGTTCAGACAATGTTTGGTGGAAGAGCTTAGGAAGATTTCACAGCTTGTGCAAGAAATACAACAAAACCTTCAAGATTTCTGGCAGCAAGATTGTCAAGCTTGGAAGCAGAGCACTAGAGAAGTGTGGTACTCGAGTCACAATTGCAATTCAGTAACAAAACCTGGCATTGAAGATGTCAACAATGGGGCAAAGGTGATAATGAATCTAAGTATAACTGAAGCATAGGAATTCAGCAAGAAAAAAGAAATACCAACCATTTCACATGTGCTTCCAACTATTGCAAGGAAATATATGATCAGATTTGGGGGAAAGAGGTATCCATGAATCATAAGGAGGTGGGGTGGTTGAGTTGTCTTTTACTGTATCCAAAATACACTTGTTCAACTAGAAATTGGAGCATAGGGACTCGTGAGGTTCATCTGAATCAAATAGATTCTATGGGTATTTTAGGTGATGAGGCTAGATGCTTAGATCAAGTGGTTTTGTTTACTGCACAATTCACTTGTCACTATTGCGAATTGCATCAAACTCAGATGTTGAATATGATGGAAAAATTGTGAAGAAGGGTGTGGTACCTTGGAGGGGGTAATGACTGACTGTGGACATTAGGGAGGGTTGTATTTGGTATTATCCAAGTCATCCATCAACGAATATCCAACACTTGTGCCAAGTGTTCACTAGCTAACTACCTTTCAATAAAGTGCTGCACCCTGACACTGGTGTTGCAGTGTTCACATGGGGGGGGGTTCCCGCATTGGTTATATGGAGGGGTGATGTTTGAATTATATAGCCTTGGTTTTCTCCCCTCAACAACGAGCTTTTGGGGTGAGTTCTCCTAAGGATCCATCACATTATAACTCAAATATAGTTAACCAGCCGTTAGCTACAGATGCACAACCCTTTTGGTCCTATCAATTGGGTGTGGCGTTGGTGTACCATCATTCTTTACTGTTGCATATTTGTACCAAAACTAATTATTAATTATTAAATATCATGACTTAACAATGGAAGGAGGGATGTAGTCTCATGCAATGGAGCTACCCATTTTTTTAAAACAAATGGATAAAGAAAGATACATTTTGCACATTGTAAGGAATGGGAACATTATGTGTGCAGTTTTCATAAATGCGATGATGGATGCTTTGGTTGCTTTTTCTTTCTTTCTTTCTTTCCTTTTTGTTTTGCTTTTCCTTTTTTAAATGCTATTGGCTATCACACTGCAAGATATAGCTGGTTGGTCCTGTCACTTTTCCTTAAGTGAAGCTTTCACTCTTCTAAATGTATCAGCAGTATTTTTAGGTATAATTATCAACAAATTGAACTTTTTATTTCAGGCCAAAATCCATCCATTACAAATTGCTTCAAGCTTGTCCAAAGAGCAAGTGGCAACTTTGCATAAATGCATCAAAGAGGTGAGGTAGTTTAATGAATTGTTTTGCTCACTGTATTTCCTTTCAGCAAAACATGCATTTCTCATGATATTTAGATCAAACATAAAAGAAAATGTTTGTAGGTTGTCCAATTTGCGGTTGAAGTAGATGCTGATTGTACCTGCTTTCCAGTCGAATGGTTGTTTCATTTTCGTTGGGGTAAAAAGGCTGGGAAGGTGAATGGTAAGACAATCCATCTTGATATTTTGACATTTTTGCAGGTCATTGAAATAGCACTGGATGTTGGAGCAGATAGTTGTCAATATCCTGATAACTGGATTTTTCATTCCCGTGAAAAGAAACCCGGAAAGGCATTTGTTGATGGTTCGGCCCCTGACTTTCTGTGTCTGCCATCTGTGAAAGAACGCATTTATATTATTTAAACTAATGCTTGCTTTTTTTCCCATCAGTTGAAGTTAATTGGCTGTCCACTTTTGTTCTTTGTCTATGCCTAGATGTTACTCTTGCTGGCATAACTAGCACTTCCATAAGAATCATAGATCATTTAGTCTTAGTGATCCTGTAAATAATTTGCAGAAGCCTTTCATTCACCTTCATGTGCTATGCCATTGACTAAAAAGTTTGTCTTTCATTCCATCCCCCACCACCTTTTACTCATGAGCAACAGAAATCTTTCTCCTAATTTTTCTCCAATAAAATCTCCCTCTTCCTTATCTTTCTCCTCTCTACTCCTTAATGCAGGTTGCTAAAGCCTTCCCCTCCTTACAGTTTTGAAAATGTTACAAGGAAGGTCGACATTTATTAGGTTGCTTTGCCACTTGCTCGCATGCCCACCCCAGGTGGGGAGGGTAGGAGTAGGACACCAGGTACCATGCCTCCCTCATTAGGCCATGCGAGGTTCTAAGTGGAGGCCTATGACCCACTTTCAACTTACAAACCCATTCTTTCAGCTCATAGCAAGCCTTAGGCAGTTTCATGGGTCAAGCTCATAAACCTTTGGGTGGCCCATTTCCTTCATCTATCATACACTCACCATGCTGAAAATTTTCCCCAGTTTAACACCCTAGTGGTGTTTTAGCCATAACTTCTGATAGTAATCTCAGATTGAGAAGCCATCTGCACCACTAAATTCTTGGCATCAAGTTTTTCCCATCTATATATGGTCCATCACATGGTTCATTCTGTACAAAAATTGGCAGCCTTTCAAAGTGACGTCATTTCTTAATCCAATGGTTTGTTTGACTTACAAATGACATTTTTTTAATATCTTTTGGTAGGGAGTTCCAATCAACAATCCATGCATTGGATTGTGGATTCTGAGATCTTTCTAGTGGCTTAATGCTTATTCACTCATTGTCCATATAACACTTCAATTATCATTGTTCTTATGATTGGTACACTTGGAAGGACTGTCATCTCATTTTATGATCATATTTTAGATCAATGTTATTAATATCGATTTTATCAACGATATTATTGTCAATAAAATCAATCCATCCACTCATAGATAAAAATAATACCTGAAAAACGAATTTATTTTTATTTTTCCGTGAATATCGACGTTATTGATCATTTTATCAATATATTGTCTATTTATTGCAGTAAAATATCGATAATATCAGTAAGTGAACCGATATTATCGGTTCGGATGAGGGGGGATCGCTTTTGCACACTATGAAGCCTTTGACCCCCCTTCAAACTCCTTTTTTCTTTTCTAATCCCTCATTTCTAAATTTTGTCAGCAAAAATAAAAAATCCGTTTGCGATCTAGTGTAAGAAAAACTGCGTATTGAAGATCAAGAAGGAATTTTTCCACCCGAAGGCTGTGAAGGTATGAAAATCTGGATTTTTTATTTTTTTTTTTCATATTTATTTTGTTTGAAATCACATGCTTGCAACATGCAATGCATTATAACTTCAATTTATACATTTAAACAACAAAACCTATCAGATTTGTTGAGATTAGGGATAAACACATGATTTAGGGAGAATCTCCAAATTGTTGAATTCTCCCAAGTTAGTCATTGTTCATGTATGGAAACAGAAATTAAACATTAGATTTGTTGAAACACGCTGATTTCAAGCAAAAAATAAAATTTTTAATTACAAATTTTGGGGTAAAAGCCTAAAACATTATTTCTTTAAAGAATCAGTGTATGGTTCATGAGAAATGCAATGTATTGAGCTGTTTCAAGCATAAATTTGTATAGATTCTTTAAAAACAAATTTTTTAATTTTTACATTTTAATATTAATTATAATTATTTATTTATTAATTAATTTATTTATTTATATGGGCTATGTTAATTCATTCACGGGTATATTAGTGTGTTGGTGATTAGCATTTGAGCATTAAAAATATAACCAGAAAATTACCTATATATTTAAAATTTATTTTGAATTTTGAATTTTTTTTTAAACTATGGAAAACAAAATTATCTCCTAATATATTTCTTGATTGGTTTTTGAATGTTTAGTCTTTTTTAGATATTGTTGGATGTATATGATGTGGAAGATTTGCATATATTGGTAAAAAAGTAAATTTATTTTGATATGATATGTTTCATGTTGAAATTTAGAGATGTCAGCTGACAAGAGTGGCAAGAAAAATAAAGGCAAAGCCTTAAGATTTTGCATGGAAACATGGCAAGCCGATTACAGGAAATCCATTTGGAGTTGAACACAACTACTGCAAGCAAGTTATGAAGTCAAGGGGATTCACAAGACTAAAAGAACACTTAGCTTTTAGTAGTCTGAATGTTAGAAATTGTTCTAAGGTGCTTAAGATAGTAGAGTACTTATGAAAGAGGTTATTCAGTTGAATGCGATCATTAGAAGAATATGAAAGCAGGAGAAAGAGATTGCAGTTGACTTGAGTGGTATGAGTTATGATGTTAATGATAATAAAGATAAAAGGAAGCAAATGAGGCGGACTATGGAGGCTAGTAGAGCAGAGCAATGAGCTAGAGCGGAGTTAATTAGGTTGGAGAGAGAGAGAGAGACTTGTTTTCCATGGTTCTACGAGGGAAGCTGGAAGGTGCAACATGCAAGGAAGGTTGGATGAATGAGGGAAACGAAAGAGATTCATGAAGAAAATTTTGAATCGTACTTCATTTATGAGGGAATCACAGCCAAAGTTGTATGGATAGGCTGGTGGGGTGCAAAAGAAAATAACCTCAATATATAAGTAGGATGGGGATAGTGTGAAGAATCTTGGAACTCATATCCCTTGATTCTTCATTTATAGTGTTGTTTCTCTACATTTGACAGATAATGTATGTTTCAAAAATACGATTTAAGTTGCACAGATGGAAGGAGAAAATGTCCCGCCTACTTAAGCGCATCAGATTGAGGGGGATATATCTTGATTAAGAAAATAAAAATATGAAAGACTAGATGGAAGGAATGACACATACATGAGAAACTCGTGGCTTGGCTGTAATGGGTGATGGGTGGACCAGACCCACAAAGCTTAGCATCATAAACTTTATGTTGTATTGTAGAGGCACCACCATGTTTTGCAAATCTGTTAATGCATCTTATATTCAAGACTTGACTCAAAATATCATTTAGTACAAATTATTACAAATAATGAAATTGCCTTTAAGAAGACTGGAAAAATGTTACAGAAAAATTTGTTGATGTATTCGGCTCCTTCCGCAGCTCACTGTATTGATCTCATTTTGTAGGATGTTAGTCGATGATAGAGTATCCGTAATGTGATAGAAAAGGGTTGACAAATCACTAAATTCATCTACAACCATAGTTGGATGAAGACACTTTTTCATGAAGCTTCTGATTATAAAAGAGAAATTTTACGTTCAGGCAAGACCCAATTTGCCACAAATCATATTGCATTGAATAGTTTCTATAATGTTCGCTAAGCACTCAATACAGTATTCAATACTAATGTGTGGCATAATTCTAAATATGCATACAATAAGAAAACAATGGAGGTAGAGAGGATCGCCCTGACAACTTTCTTCTAAGATAAAGCACAATGAATGTTAAGTATTCTAGAACCTATATATAGATTCTTGAGAGTAGTTGATAGTGAGTTTTCTGAAGGAGTCCATAAAGAAAAATGTGAGAGGTGGGCAATGGGTGATTAACATCATAGAAAATTGCGAGAATAATATGTTTTGTCATCCATTATATGTAGTCAGTGAGTTTTCTCGTATGAATCATAACTTGAATATGTTTTGTCCCTTTGTATCTTTTTCTATTATGGTCGAATTATAATCTTATTATTGCATCACATTTCTTGAACCCAAAATACTACTATCAGCATGGTTTCGGATCAGATATAGAGTTAAATGGTACGGTGTTTTAAGTGTTTGAGAAGTCATTACCGAATCACTCTAATATTTGTGACTTTGGGACCAAGGTAAGTTATTTATGGTGTTTACTGAATGCATTCCATTCTCTTATTTAATTTGATAAATAAAAAAGATTGATTCTTATAAATGTTCCAATAGTTCATGGCTTTTCGCGAAGTCAAGGGGTATATTTGGAAAGACAGTGGCTGTTCAATCACGTTTAAAAGGTTTACCCTGTATGTCATTATTTCTTAAACCTCATGTCATAATATATTTGATTGATGATGACTTGTATATCTCCTTAATCTTTATAAGTACTGATATATCATCTTGAATTGATTATAGGCGAATGGTGGAATTTATATGGCATGGAGACCCCGATACTAAGGCTAGTAGCGGTCAGAATTTTAAATCAAACAGTGTTTTCTTTGCCATGTGAACGAAACTAGAGTACATTCTCTCTTGTCCATACCCAGAGAAGGAATAGATTGTGGTAAGAGAAGCTTAAAAAGCTAGTCTTCTGTTATTATAACATGAGGCTACGGGAAAAGATGCTACGAGATGAGAATAGAGAAGCCGATGATCCTCTAGATCTGATGATAATTGGATAGCATGCACACATGGAGGAGGAGGATAACAAAGAAGATCTGTTATAAAATTGTTACAATCAAAAGATCTAGATGAACCTAGTGGTGGTCTAGCAAAAGTCATTGCTCAATACGGCAGTCAACCACCTACGCATTCAATACCGTGCATATCTAGAATCATGCTACACATCAGTGTTGAATGTCATATTGAGTGCTTGGCGACATTCTATAAGCTATCCAATGCAATATAATTTGTGGCAAATCGAGTCTTGTCTGGACGTACAATCTTTCTTCTATAATAAGCTTTATGAAAGTGTCTTTACCCAACTACAGTTGTAGATAAATTTAATAATTTGTCGATCCTTTTCTATTACACTATAGACAATGTCATCAATCAATGTCCTTCAAAATAAGATCAATATAGTGAGTTGTGCAAAGAGTCCAATACAGCGACAATTTTTTCTCTAATGCTTCCTCAGCCTTCTTAAATGCAGTTCTATTATCTATAATAATCTATACTACATGATATTTTGAGCCAAGGAATTCAATCTGCTTCTTAGTCAATTCTTAAATATAATATGCATCCTTGAAATGCTTATGCATCAACAGATTTGCAAAACATGGCGATGCCTCTACAATACAATATAAAGTTGGTGATGCTAAGCTTTGTGGGGCTAGTCCACCCATTATAGCTAAGTCATAAGTTTCTAATGTATGTGTCATTCCTTTCATCCAGTCTTTCATATCCTCATTTTTTTGATCAAGATATATCTCCCTCGATCTGGTACGCTGAAGGAAGCGAAACATTTTCTTCTGCCATCTGTGCAACTTGAATCATATTTTTTAAAGATACATTATCTATCAAATGTAGAGGAACAACATTATAAATGAAGAATTAAGCAATATGAATTCCAAGATTTTTTACACTATCCCTACCCTACTTGTACATCTGGGTTATTTTCTTCTGCATCCCACTAGCCTGTCCATACAACTTTGGCTATGATCCCCTCATAGATGAAGTACAACTCAAAATTTTCTTTATGAATCTCTTCCGTCTCCATCGTTCATCCAACCCCCTTTGCATGCTTCATCCTCCAGCTTCCCTTGTAGAACCATGGAAAACAAGTCTATCTCTTTCCAACCTAATTGACTCCTCCTTAGCCTATTGCTCCACCTTGTTAGCCTCCATAACCCATTTTATTTGCTCCCTTTCATCCCTATTATCATCAACATCATAACTCATACCACTCAAGTCAGCTGCAATCTTCATTTCCTTTTGCTTTTATACTTTTCTACTACTCACATTCAACTAAATAGCCTCTTTCATAAGTATTCTAACCTCCCTAGGCACCTTAGGATAATTTCTAATATTCGAGTTACTCTAAGTGTTCCTTTAGTCTCGTGATTTCCCCTAACTTCATAACTTGCTTACAATAGTTGCATTCAACTCCAAATGGGTTGCCTGCGACCGGCTTCCTATATTCCTATACAAAATCTTGACGCTTAGTTTTGCCTCTATTTCCTTCGCTACTCTTGTCAATTGACATCTCCAAATTTGAACATGAAACATATTAAATCAAAATAAATTTATTTTTTCCCAATATATATAAATCTTCATAACATATTCATCCAACAATATCTAAAAAAAATCTAAGTATTCAAAAACCAATCAAGAAACATATTTATAATTTTTACGAAATAATTTCATTTTCCACAATTTAAAAATTCAAAATAAATTTTAAAAATTATATAGGTAATTTTTTGTTACTTTTTAATGCTCAAATACTAATCACCACTACAATAACATACCTGTGAATTATGCAGCCCATATAAATTATTTATTTATTTATTTAATAAATAATATAACTAATATTAAAATGTAAAAATTAAATAATCTGTTTTCAAAGAATCTATACAAATTCATGCTCGAAACAGCTAAGTATATTGCATTTATTATAATCTGTCTGCTGATTTTTTAAAGAAATAATGCTTTAGGCTTTTTCCTAAATTTTGCAATTAAAAAAATAATTTTTTTTGCTTAAAATCAGCATGTTTCAACAAATCTAATGATAATTTCTATTTCCATAAGTAAACATGGCTAATTTGAGAGAATTGAACAATTTGGGGATTTTTCACAAATCACGCATTCATTCACAATATCCACAAATTTGATAGATTTTGTTGTTTAAATCTATATAAATCAAAGTTATAATACATTACATGTTGCAACTATGTGCTTTTGAATAAAATAAACATGAAAAAGATCACCTTTTGATCTTCAAAACGCAGTTTTTCTCACACTAAATCGCAAATGGATTTTCATTTTTGCTGATAGAATGTAGAAATGGGGGATTGAAGAAGAGAAAAGGGGTTTGGAGGTGGTTCAAGGGCTTTACAACATCTGAATGTATTACCCCCACCGCGCACAGGTCCAAACCAATAACATATGTTCAATTACCGACATCATCAACATTTTATCATGATAAATTGATAATATATCGATAAAATCACGATATTATTGATAAAATGCTTGATAATATTGATATTCACGGGAAAGGTAAATCCATTTTTCAGGTATTATTTTTGTCGGTAAGTGATTAGATTGATTTTATCGAGGTTGTGAGGTAGATGGGTCATTGCTTCTTTTTACCGAGTGAAAATACTCATAATGAGCATTGTGCATGATTTGAGCACACAACAATAGCGAAGACAATATCTAACATGCTTCTTTGGATTGCTAATGCCACTACCGAAGATGCCATCGGGTTTTAGATGGTTTCTAAACGCACAAATTTCCCCGCCTCAAACTAGCTGTTGTGATGGCTGACTTTTTTTAATTGTTAGGTTGGGTGAACAGAGGATCTAAACAGTAGATAGCATGCAAGGATGGTTCAGGGTGGAAAATCTGATACTAGACTTTTAGCTTTGATGTCAAATTGATGTAGATCAAGAATCCTCTAATGTAGTAGAATGGGGTGAGGAAGAAATTAGAAAAAAGATAAAGGATTCTCTTAAGGGGAAAGAAAAGAAGAATTTATGGGAAAATAAAGGAACAATTTGAGAGGAATGGAGATTAGAATAAAAAGTGAATAATTTGAGAAAAAGAAGAGAGTTAGGGAGCAAAAGAAACAAAAAACTTGTATGTAATAATTGATCAACAAAAATGAACTAAAATGAATATAACTGTCTCAACTCTAATGCAGGCTGGTCTTTTTTTAGAGACTCATACGTACAGTAAAATCCTAATTTTCAGTAGTAATAAATAAAAGTTGTAAATAAAATTATAAAAGCAAAATTAAATTTATGATTTAAACCATTCATCAAATTGATATTTATTTTGATTACTTGAGGGCTACATCAAAAATCAAATTAAATAACCAAATATCTAAAAATTCCAAATATATATAAAATAAACTAAGTCTTAACGACTACTCTATGCCTAAATAAGTGCTCTATTGTGCTTTGCATTACAACAATTTCTGCCAGTTTACTTCCAAAGGGATTAATAGCCATCAACTTCGTTGCCAATTTACTTCCAAGGGGATCAATAGCCATCGACTTCGTTTTACTTCCTTTTCATGCATATATTTTATATAATCTGTTTACATTTAATTCCTAGTCTTGCCAATCAAATTTTGTCAATTAGTTTATGTTAGACCAAAAATGGTGGTAGGAAAACTGGAGTATTTGCAAAATAGACCTTGTTAACTGTGCATAGTTGCAACTTAGCCCTTGTATTTTGAATATTTATAAAATAAACCCTTTAAGTTGTAAAATATTATAAAATAAATCCTGTTGACTAACAAGATCTGTTGTAAATTAACTCTTGGATTTAATATGCAACAATAGATAACCTAAATGGTCAAATTTGCAAATTAAACATTGTAAGTTTCGTATTTGTGCATTTTAAACCTTGTCATTAATTTCTTTCAATCTTTGTTAGTTAATGAGGTCTAGTTTGCAACATTTGTAACTAAGAGGGTATATTCTGTAAATATCCAAAACACAAGGGTTAATATTCAATTATGCAAAATTACATGGTGTATTTTGCAAATATCCCAAATCAAATGCATCACCTGGTTGCTCAATGGAAAAATGGGAATGCATAAAACTCAGGGCAGTCTGTCAATTAGATGCTTAAAATTATAGGAAAAATTTGCTACCAAAAACTGCCAAAATCACATGGTGGTTACCCATTGGTGGTATTGTCTCAATTTTGAGGTGGCAGAATGCTTTGGACAATTTGAATACTTAATAAAATATAACAGTTTTGCACCAAGCCAGTTGCATGATTTTCTGCTAGAATGAGACATTTCTTTAGGTAGTAATGCTTTTCAGATTACTGTTAATGACAGGCAAGAAGATTGATTTCATCACTGCTGGTGGGAGGGTAACCACACAAAACATGACTTCTATGTTGTTGGCTCTTTTATTAATCATTGCTGCTTGATTTAATGCTTTATGGTTGGTTGGCTCAGACATCAGCTTTTGTACCTGAGTTACAGAAGTTACCTGGTATGCAAGCAGGAAAGTCTCTGATTAAACCAAGAAAGAAATCTAATCAAAACAGTGATGAGGAAGTAGAAGATAGCATGAAGGATGAACCTGCTAAGAAAAATGGCCTAGACAAGCTTCAGGGGAAAAGAAAACAGAAAGGCAGTGACCATGATAAAGACAAGGTTCAATCCAAGAAAACAATGAAGGCGATAAAAAGTGAACAAACCAAGGTAATGGAGGCATCAAAGAAGAAGATCAAGACAAGTCAAGATGATGATAACGAAGATGGTGAAGATCGTCCAAAGAAAACAATGAAGGCAGCTAAAAACAAACAAGTACAGGTGACAGAGACATCTACGAAAATTAGAGCAAGCCACAAAGATGTTGAAGACAATGAAGATGGACTTACAAAAGCCGCAAGGACTACAAGAGGTAAAGTAACGAAGACAACAGAGACATTTAAGAAGGTTAAAACTGGTGGAAGTAATTCACAACGAAGAAGAAAAGCCAGCAAGTAGAACACCACTGCAGAGATCTGGGCCTTGTGAATATAGTGAAGTGATTAGGAAATGAATTTCTAAATTTGTGGTTTTTTGCTGCTTTTTTGATAATTTTGAAATGTCATATGGCAGAGGGATGATATATTTGAGTATGCTTATTAAAATTCACCCCATCCAGTTTTGTCCAGCATCTTGTTGAAAGTAATTCTAACATATGCATTGTTTGAAATCCCAATCGTGTTTTACAAGCAACAGAATCAAAGGGGTTTTATCTTCCTATGATACGCGTTGTTTCAAATTTGCCAGTATGTTCTTCGCAAGCAACAAAAGAGCTTCATGTTACACTTTCTCGTGCTTACCCGTTGTTTATGTAGCTTATCTGGTATAAGTATGAGTTCCTTGGGAACTAATTTGAGTTGGCTGTTTTCAAATTTTATACCATGCATTTTAAATAAAAAACCTGTAAGCTGCCTTCTTGTCTATACTTTCTCTGCTCTTAGTTCAGTTCCCAAAATTAGCGGTATTTTACAAATGCTCTAGTTGAACTTCGCAAGCTATCCAGTAATTCATGCAATTGACGCCCATTGAAATGATCAGCATTTGCAACCTCACACATAGGAGTGCAACCAGGTTGGGTTGGAGTCAACCCTAACCCTAACCTATTTTCTAAAACTTCAACCCTAGTCCTAATTCCACCCAGTTTTAAAAAACTTCAACTCTAATCCAACCCTACTTTTAAAATTCAGGTTGGGGTTCGATTTGAAAACAAGTTGAAAATAAGTTGAAAACAATATGAATTTAAAATATGTTATCAAAAGAACATGTAAAATTTTATTAATTAATACAGACAAGTTTAAAGATTAGTTATAAGACTGAAAATTTAAAAACTTCACTTTTAACAGATCTAAATGGAAATTTATTAATAATAATCATCAGTGCAAAACCTTTCTAAATACATAATTTCTAATTACATAAGAATTCAAACTTATTGTCAAAGTAGGGCTAAGAACTTTTATTTTTTTTAATTTATATACATGTAAACTCAGGTTGATGGGTTGAGTTAGCTCTAACCCTAATCCAACCCAACATCAAAACCAGATATGCGACAACCCAACTTGGCAACCCAACTTTTGCAAATGGACTAACTCTTAACCCAATTGAAAAAGGGTTGGGTTCACCAGGTTACAAGTAGTTTGGACTTCGATAACCACATATCATCCCCGGACTATTCTTCGCAATGTAAGAATTTGCACAAAGGAATCATGCTTTGTATTTGAATTACTTTGATTCTTTCCTTTCCTTTTTAATGTAACATTTTTTATTTCATTACAAACATTTTTCTATCCTCAATCGCATCTGTTTGACAACAATGCTAACATACTTTGCTCTGTATCCCTGTCATCGCCTTTTTTTTTGGTGCTAACGTCAGATTCTCCCAATTTACTTATCCCTGTATTCTCCCAACAATAAATGGCATGTGGAATTTTCAATGCTGTACTGGCCCAAAGCCAACTGCTATGACAGTTGATTGAAAACTGCTTCCCAATTCCCTAGGTTCACAACATTTTCGACCACTTGATATGAACCTCAAGTTAGTCATATCTGGCGGCAAAGGATTGTGACAGTTGTCCGCATTGACAGCAAATATTTTACGAAGAGATGGGCCAAGAAACTTGTGTCGGATGAAAACTAGCCTAACCGTAAGAGAATTATGTTTGAAAGGGGCGAAACACAGCTGATATACCTGTTAGCCACACACATGAATTTGGATGCCTAAATTGAAGCAATCCTATATAGGTCCGCAATGAAAGAATCATCAGTTTTTAAGGATCAGATAACCATAATGTAAGAAAAAGATAACATGCATCACTTTCTAAGCATTATTCACCAAAAACTATATAATAAGAACTTTCACTGTCCTGAAGGCACCAACAAGAGAGAGAACATCCCCAGCAAGTTTTGAGGCTAGAATAACTTCATAATAATACCAACCATAAGCTGCATTTGTTTGTTGAAACTAGAATTAACTTCATAATAATACCAACTATAAGCTGCATTTGTTTGTTGAAACTAGAATTAACTTCATAATAATACCAACCATAAGCTGCATTCATTTATCTGTATTGCAACCTTGTTCTCTTCAATACTGCTTTCATCCTTTCCACCTTGATCAGCATACCACATTCCAGCAACCTCAGCTGTTCTTTTCTAGAAACATTTTGCTGTAGCTGATGACCATCCCTACATAGTAGCGGCTTAGATAGCTTGATGAAATCAGCAATGACAAGCATCCCTCCAATAGCTCCAACAATTTGTAAGCCACCATAATCACCATGGTAGTAAGAATAAAAGTGGCCTGCCCCAGTTGGAGTCAAGTTGAAAAACCTCAAATACCAAGGACCCATTTCAAACCTTGATATATATTTGGCTTGTCTTGACCATGCAATGAAACAGGGCATCCATTGAATCTTCTTTTAAAACTTGGAACCACCATCACTTTGTTCCAGCCAGGAGAGCTCTGCACCATGTTAGAATTATTCAGCAATTAGCTTCACTGTTAATTAAGCTAACAGCACAAGACACAGAGGAAGCCATTCTTTATATTGGAAACCATGAGCTATGTTGGACGGGGGTGGAATCACTCCAGGGCAGTTTCTCCTAGTGAGTCCACTGACTACAAGCTTAAGTCTGCAAGACCTACAGGTCAGCTTCAATATGGCTGTGCTCAGTTTTGAAATAAAAAATAAAATAGAAAACAGTGTCCTGAGTGTCCTTTTCTACCATTCTTAACTGCCCATATTCCATTCAAATCTGCATTTCATGACGCAGATACAGTCAGATTAACCTACACCCTTTTTTAAATAAATGCTGTATATATATATATATATATCCTGCATTTTAGGTTAGAAGTGCTAAAAGGACTTGGACTCAAGCTTAGCCCTAAAATTGTATGGCTTTATATCACAGCATAAGCTCAGTCCACTGCAAGGTCAGGCAGGAAATCAGCCCACTGCCAAATTTGCAAGGCTTCTGATATGCATGAGACAATTAACTCGATCAGTTAAAATGCAAACTTTAAAGAAGATGAAGAGAAAGAAAGACAGAAAAATGATTTAAACATCAGTTTCAGAGGCAAGTGCCAAACAGCTATAAGAATACAAGATAGTATGTGGGAAAGATACCATGTATGTAGAATTGCATCCTTCCTCAACTAAAACAGCATAAAAACAACTTTAATGGAACTTAAAGAGAAGCAAAACGAGACATGATTATGCAATTAAAACTGAAAGCATTGAAGAATACTGGAAAGGAAAATGTATGCCAAGCAATCCCAAGCTATGTGCCATGCAACCAAAAGTGATGAAATCACATTCAAAACAAGTTCATGCAATCTAGAAATCATAAAATGTGATCACCAAAGATAGAAAAATAAATGAAAAAGGAGAAGCAGGTAGATGAATGTCTACAAAATCTTTAAATTTTTCACTATTTTCCATAAAATTTATATATTGGAGTTGGCATTTACTATTTTCTGTAAAATTTATTTATTGGGATTGGCATTTGCAGATATATGTATAAATTTTGAATATATTTGGAGATACACCTATGTAGTTTGAAATTTTGCAAATAATTCGAGAATACATCCATGCTGTCTTGGATAGTAATGGTTTGTTAAAATGTCATCAAAATTTGTGTTGGACAACTTGCAAAATGCCTAAAATACTCCTAATGGGTTTCTTATGAAATGTTATGTACAACTATCCTACGTAATATATGCTTGAATGAGAGAATTACAAGAGGAAGCCCTTTCATTGTTATATTTTTAGGTTTTTTCCATGGAAAGAAATGGAGACCCTTCTTCAGTTGAAGAGATAAGAAAGGAGAAAAGAAAGATCAAGGGAATCAGAGGAGCTCCCAAAACTCCCTGATAAGCAGATTCCTTGATGGAGATAGTAATGAGTGTCAAATTCATACCTATTCTAAGTGCAATCGTAGAAATTAGGACTTGTTTATTTAATTTGGGTTATTTTACAAAACATTGTGTTTGGTTTATATTACTATTTTTGGTATTTTATTTGTTAAGCAAATTCATAGAGTTTTACTTTTGAGTCTATAAATAAGGTAACTCGTATTGGGATTTGTCAACACTTCTATAATTGAAATTTATTGCTCGTATTTGTCCTAATTCTCCCCAGATTCTTCCATATTGCTCCCCTTTCTTCCCTTCTTAAGAGGATTTTTCATCTTTCTTCTCTTTTCTTCCTACTTGTCCTACATCAAATTGGTATCAAAGCCAAAAGATCCAGACAATTTTCCTTTACTACCTTTCACATCTGCTATTGCTGATATTCATTGCTGCCCCTCTTCTTCTATCACCTTACGGTTATCATAGGCTGCTTTTGATTAGTGGCCCACTTAAGGTAAAGATCAGTTGCTGCACAAAACCACGAAGGGACTTTGATTTCAGCTTTCAAGTGCATCTTCAAGCCTTCTATTGGGCTTTTACTTCAACTTCAGCAGCAAATCGAAGTCGGAAAAAAAAAAAAAAAAAAACTGAAAATCATTGTCCAACAACGCTGCTCACATCTCATGCTAGATCCAATGATTGCCTGTCTAGAGATTTTTTCTTCAGCAATAACAGCCGCTGAAACTGCCCCGAAACACAAGTCTTCTTCACTTCTGGTGAATCACAGCTCTAAAAGAAGAGTTCCACAGTGCTGCAGAAGGTTCCATCCTTCATATTTGGCAGCTACAGAAGCTGGATAGGCCATATCAACGCTGAACTTCCATTGGCTTCACTTCTAGTGCCGTCAGTGACCTTCTTCAGGGTCAGTGACCACCAATCAGCGTTGTTTTCTGGTGGGTTTCAAGCCCACTGTTGCTGCTGCTCATTTGTCTCTTTCTCTTTTTTTTTTTAGATTTTCTTTGGGATTTTTTCAAAACAGTCCCTCTCCTTTACTGTTTTGAAATAAAACTTTTACAGAATTTCCAAAAGAGCCCCTGCAACTTCAGATTTGCAAACAACCCCTGTTGGAAATTTTTACAATCTGGTCCATCTTGGAAATTTGCACAAAAATTCCTCTTATTGACAGATATTGCAGTTCAGTCACTTTTTCTGAAATTTCGGAAAACTCCAACTACAGAAATTACAAAAATACCCCTGTCATTGCTGAAATTGCAACACAGCCAGAATATTTCAAATTTTTCAACTTCTTCCACTTCCAGAAATTGCGTTTGGTACATGCGTATTTGAGAGAAGTTGTTAGAGCTTCTTAAAGGATACATACCTTCCACTTGAATTTGAATTAATCTTTTATTTGTAGGTCAAGCTAGGATCCCTTCTCTTATTCATTATTTTGCTTGCTTTGGTGACTTTATTTAGCATCTTTAAGTTAATTACTTTGGTTTGAATTTTTATATTGTAGTGGCATCCATCTTTGTGCTTTTGAATTACTTCATTCATTCACTCTGAGCCACTTATGTCACACCCATCATAATTACCAATACACAACTTGCAAATGAAGTTTAAAAAAAAAAATTCAAATATGAGATATCCTAAATAAAAAAATATGTGTCCCTAGCTCAATAATATGAGAACTTATCCCTAAAACAAGCCAACTTCACTGAGAGTTTGTCCCATATGGAATATAGACTCCAAAATCATATTCAAATACAATTAGAAGTCCAAACTCAGTCCATCTTAAAACATCTAGCCAAACGTCCTATCGAAGATTTAAGGATAAATATTTTAAAACCTAATGTAGGTCAATCTTTTCACAATGAGCATAATCAGTCCCATAAGACCGCATCACCAACATAAATATATTCTTCCTCTTCTGGATATATACTTAAGGGTTATTATTAGTCTATAAGTCTTGACAGAGGATTTACAATTGAGAACCCAAAAAGTTTTCCAAATATTAGACAAACACATATAACCAAACCTTGGCAACAAATTGGGTTCAAATACGAGACTTCCCACGTCAGCCACAACTAAATATGGTAGTTGACCGAAGGTATGTCCTAGGGAATAAAAATGTCACAAAAAAGGTCAAAGTTACTGTGTCTAGATTTGATCCTGACATCTTCATTGATTGGATAATTGAATTAGAAAGATTCTTAGAGTAGTACAACATGAAAGATGGTATAATGAATCTGATTTGCAAAAATGAAGTTGATAGGATTTGCCTAACATTACTAATTAGGTGCAGAGAGGGACATAGAAGAAGATAGAGAAGCACATATTACCACATGGGTTAAAATAAAAAATAAATTGACTCCGTTTTCACGAAGACCAACTAATGGACCAATAAATGAGTTGAAGATAAGAAACCACAACTATCACCGAGTACTATTAGAAATTTGATAATCTCTTCTTGAGATGTCAGATTAGTGAGGAAAGATGGGTGATTCATGCTAAATTCATCAATGGTCTTTTAACCTGAATAGATACGAGAGTTGGCCTTACATGTCCCATACACCCTTGAAGAGACAGTTTATAAGGCTTTTGAGCTTAAGAAATTTCAAAAGCCTACAACCTTTAGATGCTTGACTTCAAGTAACTATATATACATCCAGGTTAGTGTCTAACCAAAGGGTGAGTTCGCAAAGTAAATGTAGTAACAACCCTCTTCATAAATTCTACAGTTTATATCCCAAAGTGTCAAAGTTGAATGTTTTAGATGTCATAGTAACGATCACATTGCATCATATTGTCCTAATCGTACTCTTACAATAAAAGCTGAGACAACAAAGGATTATAATGAGAGAGATAGATTGTGTCGTTGATTCATTAGATAAACCCGAGGATTTAGATCAAGAGTATGATGAGAATCGATATGATGTTGAGCATGCAGGTGTCATGAGATTTATTTTGTCTACTCCTGATTCTAGGAATGAAAGGAAGCATACCAGCATTTTTCACATGTGGTAACACAATATGCAAAGTTGTTATTGACAGGGATAGTTCCATGAATGTTGTTTCAAAGGCTAGTGAAGTAACGATGAAATTGAAATATGAGCTTCATCCTAAACCTTACAAAATAGCATGGGTAAATAAAGCTACACTACCTATCAATGAGAGATATTTGGTTCTAATTAAAATTGTAGATTATGAGAACCAGGTATGTTCTCAAATGGATTTGGCTCATATTTTACTTGGTCGTCCTTGGTTATTTGATATAAATGTCATATAATATGGAAAATTAAATACATACTTTTTCAAATACAATGGACAATATATTATTTTTAAGACCAGCCAAATCATCAATGAGAGAGATCCCAAAAGAAAATTTCTTCCATTGAATCCCCCAAAGAAAAGACCTTTGCATATTTTGACTAAAAGAGAATTCAAAAAGGAGGGTAAAGAGTCTACTTTAGTGTTAATGTTGATAGGAAAGTCTGAGTCTAGCGTCCGTTTAGAAGAGTTTATTGTTCAGTAAAATGAAGTTGCAAATCTTTTAAATGAATTTAGGGATGTGGTCTCTGAAGAATTATCAAATGATCTACCACCTATGAGAGATATACAGGATGCTATTGACTTAGTTGATCTAATGAATTGCAAAAAAAACAAGCTAAACTCAATGGCAAGCGGATGAATTGATCAACGAGAGATTCATTTTTAAAGGCCTAATTTCATGTGTCATACCTGTCTTGTTGACTCCAAAAAAAGATGGTTCTTGAAAAATGTGTGGATAGTCGAGCCATAAATAAAATAATAGTCAAGTACAGATTTCCAATACCTAGTGTAGATAACATGTTAGACCAAATGATTAGCTCACAGTGGTTCTCCAAAATCAATCTTCAAAGTGGATACCAACAAATCTGAAATAGAACTAGCGATGAATGGAAGATTGCTTTTAAGACTCAAGACGAGTTTTATGTATAGTTAGTGATGCACTTTAAATTGTCAAATGCACTTGGACTTTCACGAGGGTTATAAATTAGATTTTACGACCTTTTATTGAAAAATTTTTGGTAGTCTATTTTAATGATATCTTAATTAATAGTCATTCTAAAAAAGATCATCTTGATCATTTAAAATATGTTCTTGAAACACTTCAAGTTAAAAAATTATATGTTAATCTCAAAAAGTGTTATTTTATACAAATCAATGTGATCTTTCTGGGATTTGACATATCATCTCACAGTGTAGCAATGGATCTTTCTAAGGTGAGCACTATTCTTGATTAACTAGAACCTAAACCCTTTCATGAGGTTCATAGCCTTCGTGGGTCAGCTAATTTCTATAAACATTTCATTAGAAGTTTTAGTTTCATCATGGCTCTCAAAACTGATTGCATGAAAGGGAATAAGTTTTAATGGTCTAAGTTTGCATCTAAAGCATTTTGTGATATCAAAAAGAGAATGACTAAGACACCTATATTATAATTCCCTAATTTTTTAAAGTTTTTGAAGCTATACGTGATGCTTCAGGAGTTAGTGTTGGAGATGTTTTACGTCAAGAGGGTCGTATGTGATGCTTCAGGAGTTAGTATTGGAGATGTTTTACGTCAAGAGGGTCGTCTCATTACTTATTTCAGTGAGAAACTTAATAAAACTAAGCAGAGGTATTCAACATGTGATAAAGAATTTACATTGTAGCACCTCAAGAATTTGTACTTTATTCAAATCATCAAGCTTTGAAATATTTGCAAACATAATGTAAACTCAGTGCTAGACATGCTAAGTAAATAGAGTTTCTCCAAGAATGTACTTTAATATCAGATATTTTTTTAAAAGCAAAACAATTCTAAAAAATGTCTAAAAAATTGAGAAATAAAAGACTATATAATTCTTTTGTATTTTGCAAATATAAATAATGGTTTATCCGTCAATTATCTATAAAGTGGTTGTTTACAACTTTACATGTCAAATCATCAACCAAATCTAGTTCGATTTGGTTCCGCTTTCAAATCGAAAGTAATTATACGTTTTAAATGTATTTGAATGCATAAAAATACTTGTCTTGAGATTCCCCCGAAAAACCAACATAAACTTAGATCTTCACTTTCACTCCCAATCTGCAACTTTTTCTTTGTTTGAATCTTGCCTTGGTGTCGAAACAGCCTTTTCTTTCCTCCACTTGAGTCAAACTGGGGAAAATCAAGTGTTGAAAATATCAAACTTTAGATAATCAAAAACTCAGATGAAATCCTTTTAATCTTCCAAACTAGTTGAAAAGGGGATTTTGATTCAAGAAAATGGCTATAGGGGAGTCGAATATGGCAAAATAATGTTAGAGAAATCTTTTTCAAATATGCAAATACGGTTTCTACTGAAAACAACGCTCTCTCATTGACGGAAATAGGGTTATGCAGAGGGTTGGGCCAATACAGCCTATACAGGCCCTTATCGGCCGATACGAGCTCATATCGGCCAATACAACCCATTTTTCCTTGCAAAAGTTGATACAGCCCTGTATAGCGTATAGGTAGAGTCCAACTCCCCTGTAGCCATTTTCTTGAATCAAAACTCCTTTTTAAACTAGTTTGGAATATTAAAAAGGTTTCATACGAGTTTTGGATAACCTAAAGTTTGAGATTTTCAACACTTAAATCCCCTATTTGACTCAAGGGTAGGAAAGAAAGGGCTATTTTAACATCAATGCAAGATTCAAACAAAGAAAAAATTGCTGATTGGGAGTAAAAGTGAAGATATTATGTTAGGTTTTTTGGGGGAATATCAAAACGAATAGTTTTATGCATTCAAATGCACTAAAAATGCATATTTACTTTCAATTAGAAGTGGAATAAAACCAAATTGAACTAGATCTGGTTGATGATTTGACAAAGAAAGTCATAAACAACCACCTTATAAATAATAGACCAATGCCCCATTATTTATATTTGCTAAATACAAACGAATTACATATTCTTTCATTTCTCAATTTTTTGGATTTTTTGGATTTTTTCAGAATTTTTTTGCTTCAAAAAGAAAACTATCCAATACAATCCGATACCAATACGGTATGACCACAGCGTATAGATTTTTAAGGCAGCCGATATGCTCCCTGATACCAATATTCAAAACCATGGAAGACACTGGTAGCGTGTTGTACAAGACAAAGGTGCACACAGCGCATTACGTTGGAGAAAAGGATGGGTGTGTCTTGATCCAACACCCAATAACAAGACAAGACGATGGCAAACAGTGGAGCAAGGGAAACACATAAGGAGATGATGGCACACAAGGAGAGATCGTAAGATATCATTGCGTTCAAGTTGAATTGCTATCATCTTCCACACTAAGATCAACAACTGTATCAAAATCAGTTGAAAGGATGATTATGGACTACTGAGACCAACTGAGGGAACCGATCCATCATTGATCAAAAGGGCAGATAAATCACTAGCCATGATTTTTTCAAATTTGGCCTGGATGAAAAGGGATCTGACAGGACTAGTGTAGCATTTGCAGCAAAGAGATGGCAACTTAGGCTTGTGGGGGGGGTTGAAGAGAGGGAAAAAACGGATCGGATTTTTGAATAAGAGCTGCAGAACATGAAGTTTTTGTGTTGTTTGTTAGACAATTTGAACTAGAATTTCTGACATTTTAGGGGAGAGAAGAAGCTTCTGGGGTTGTTTTTAAGTGAGAGAAAAAGAGAATGAGATAAACAGTCATCATTTCAAGAAATCATAGAGGAACTCATGCATACAGATGTGTATCGGCAACACATCAACGTAGGTTCCGACAGTGATCAGTGCCAATCCAGTCGATCTTTGTGTGATGTGTGGTGAACAGCTCTGAAGGGCGACCATTGGGCATATTAATAACAGAGGGTATGCCACAATTGATGAGGAAGTTGTAAGGAGGCCTGAAAGTTTTACCATAGGAAGGGGAGGGGGGAAAAGATACAGAAAAGAAAGGGCAATTTCAGAACTTCGAAAAATAATAAATATCCACGTGGGAGCCATCTGACTGACTTTGATGGCATAGATATATTTGCAAATAATTTAAAATATTATACCAGTTGTTTTCAATTTTCCTACTAGGTAGATCTGCAAGTATAGTCAAAATTTGTAGGTATATCTGCAGACGTCATCAGGGTTTTGTTTGGATAGGCATAGGATAGGCATAATGGAAAGTGTAATCGTATATGCAGTGCAAAAGATATAATACAGAGAAGACAAAATAAAATGATCAAACAAAAAGGTAGAGGATAGCGTAATGATTGGTATGAAAAAGTGTAGGTCCTAACCCATATCCTCCATCCCACCCATCTCAAATCCCAGCACACATCATCCTCTCCCTCTCCCACTTTGACCCCTCCAGATCTCTCTTCCTCCGTGAACAGCCACAAAACCCTTCATCTGATCCATTCAGAACCCACCTCTCTCTCATCAAGTCACAACTTGAGTACTTGAGATGCTCTTGCTTGGGGAACCAAGGCTTAATGAATTGAAATGTGGTTGGATTTTGCATTTTTTAGGGGCAAGGGTGAAAATTGTTGTGAAACATTAAATTGAGAGATGTTAAAAGTAATTCACAAGTGATTGTGAGAGGGGGAGGGGGGGAAGAAAAAGAAAAAAAAAAAAAGCATTTGAATTTCTGTATACTTCAAATTTTGGTCTCTTTTTTGCATTTCTTTGCCTTTTTCTCTAACATTTTCTGAAAGTACAGGATTAGCTTGGGGATGTGGATGAAAAGGAGCAGAGAGAGAGAGAGAGAGAGAGAGAGAGAGAGAGAGAGAGAGAGAGAGAGAGTTTCACAAAATCAATATCTCTTCAAAAAGTGGATAAAGTTTGTTTTTGAGTTATTGGAATTTTCCCCACATTCTCTCATTAAAGGAATTGAGGAAGTTAGTTGATTAAGATTAAATTGCCTTTTTTCCATGGGAATTGAGTAAATCAGATTTACAAAGAAATGGCTTGATCATTGAGCTGAAAGTGAATGAGATCTATTTGAAGGAGACAAAAATAGTGTGCTTAACAATATCAATTGGGGTTTCCAAGGACTAAAAACCCCTTTGAAATAGAAGCTCTGAAGTGTGATTTTGCATATAAAACAAGAAAAACTGATTTGGGTCTTCAAGAGAAAACAAAACGATTCAAAAAACATAGATTTTTACAATCCCAAAACCAACTTAGTTTCAGCAGGCACACAAGCCAAATTACAAGGAGCTTTAAACTGAGTTTCTTCGCAAAAACAACACTCAGAATTTATATCACATTAAAACACAACTCTTGGAGGACCCCAACACAGATTTCAAGGAACCAAGCAAAGAATTCCAACATCAAAATCCCAAAAAAGAAAAATTGATTAAAGGATCTAAGAATTACAAAAAAGAAATGAGATCTCAGCTTCATAAAGATTTCAAAGACTCTAATTGGGAAGTGGAACTTGGTTGGTTCTCAACTCTTTCATGAACCCCATCCTACAGCCCAGATCTCCATAATGCCAGATTAGATAGGCTGAGAGCACACGCTCTGGTTTAAGGATGTGCTCAGGAGAGCTCGAAGCACCCTCAGTGTGATGGAGCTCTTGATCGGGAATCAGCTCTGACTTCAAGGAAGAAAAACCAAATCCATCATAGACATTCCCCCATCTCTCAAAAAGAAAACAAGGGTAACACATGATAGAGAAAGACAAATGCCCCTTTCATGATCAACATGCATGCCAGTTGATCCCAAGCGAAGTCAGAGAGAGAAAGTTCTGAACCGCCCCTTGAAATGGTCTAACCAGTTGTTGGGGCCACAGAGGTGTGGAGAGAATTCCATCTTCAAAGGTATCTGAGGCCTTTCATGTTGGGGCGGAAAGAGAAAAGGAGGGGCAACAAAGGCAATAATTATAATTAAATATAAATGAAACAAAGGCAACAAAGGAGGGGCAACAAAGGCAATAAATATAATTAAAATGAAACACAAATACCCAGTTTGCAAAAGGCACGTTACAGAGTCGTTGTCCTTTAGGCAATTATGCACCCTAAACTGCTGCTTTAGGGTATTTGCAATTGCTCCTAGGATATAATTTGCAAACCTAAATACCAAAGAGAGAAAGCAGCTTCCCAATTGGTTACCAAACAACTTGATGACAATGAAATGTCTTGTCTTATTTGGATGGAAGATGTGAGTGATAGATTAGTCAAAGCTTGGAAGATGAGAGTGATGGATTGGTTGGAGCTTTCTTAGAGAGGATTGACTGAAGAGAGGTTGATTTTATCCTTTGGGGATCATGCTTTTATAGCTGTGGGAAAGCAACTAGCTACCCATTGAATGTCAGTTGCGGAAGGTGTGCTGAATAGTTCATTGGAAATGTTCTTCCAAGGCATGCACGTTACCATGAAGCGTTTGATCCCGACAACCTTTCCACATGAATATGCCATAGTCATACCACATATGCATTCAAGCCATTAAACAGGGAATAGCCTTTGAATTACTCAAAGCCACGTTGCACCACCTCTGTTTTGAATTTCCATGTCTATAAAAGCATGCAGCATAGCTTTGTACAGCTTTGCATTTAATATACATTTTCAAATTCCACTTCTCTCCACTCGATCCTAGTCTCGTTGGAAAAAGGTGAGTCAAATCCCTCTTTTTCTTTTTTTCCTTGCTTCTTTTTAATAAGTTAAAAAGACCAAACCCAAAACTTTAAGGTAGTCAAAATTTCACCACTTTCTAACTTATTAAAAAGAAGCAAGGAAAAAAAGAAAAAGAGGGATTTGACTCACCTTTTTCCAACAAGACTAAGATCGAGTGGAGAGATGTGGAATTTGAAAATGTATATTAAATGCAAAGTCGTACAAAGCTATGTTTCATGCTTTTATAGACGTGGAAATTCAAAACAGAGGTGGTGCAACGTGGCTTTGAGTAATTCAAAGGTTATTCCCTATTCAATGGCACATGGCTTTGAGTAGTTGAAAGGCTATTTCCTATTTAATGGGCTTGAATGCATAAGTGGTATGACTATGGCATATTCATGTAGAAAGGTTGTCGAAATCAAACGCTTCATGGTAACGTGCATGCCTTGGAAGAACGTTTCTAATGAACTATTCAGCACAGCTTCCGCAACTGACATTCAATGGGCAGCTAGTTGCATTCCCGTAGCTATAAAATCATGATCACCAAAGGATAAAATCAGCCTCTCTCCATTCAATCCTCTCTAAGAAAGCTCCAACCAATCCATAACTCCCATCTTCTAAGCTTTGACTAATCTATCACTCACATCTTCCATCCAAACAAAACAAGACATTTCATTGTCATCAAGCTGTTCGGTAACCAATTGGGAAACTATTTTCTCTCTTTGGTGTTTAGGTTTGCAAATTATATCCTAGGGGCAACACTAAATAACCTAAAGCAGCACTGTAGGGTGCATAATTGTCTAAAGGACAACGACTCTGTAATGTGCCTTTTACAAACTGGATATTTATGTTTCATTTTAATTATATTTATTTCCTTTGTTGCCCCTCCTTTTCTCTTTCCGCCCCAACATTTCATTTTGTGGCTGTTGGGATTTGGGCAATTGAAAGGAGATAGAATTTTAGGTAGCATTTCAGGTATATTGCAAAATATTTAACAGGTGAAGAGTGATGCCGTAACAGATTTTAGCAATGCCTGACAGCATTTGTATAACAGCAAAATACCCATGAATATTATAATTATATTTGCTGTTTTTGAAAATATGTAACATTTGCAGTTAAAGGTAACATATATAGGTATATTTTCAATGTCATATGATTTTTTTACTCCTGTCATCCTTAATGTATTTTAAAGCTTAAATTAGAGAAAACTAACAATTTCAGAGATTTTTTTAGTTCTTAGTTTGTCATAAAACTATATTGATGACGAACACAATGAGACTGATCAATAAAATAGGGTTTAATTATATCTGGGCATGTATATTTGAGATTTTGGATATTTGGTGATGTAGAATGGATAAGATGCCTAAATTAGGGTTTATTTCTTTTTAAGTATGTCTTATTTGTGAGATTTTTGAGTAATTTATTTTTTATGATTTGATGTGTGCATCAAGTGATCAACACATGGATCAACAGGATGGTTTGGATTATAGATATTATTTGTTTATTTAGTGTTTTATTTAGACGCGATACATTAGAGTTACATTAAGTATGCTTTATTTTCTATAAAAAAAGGTTATGTTGAAGCAAGTTTTGACCATTTTATGATTGAATAAATATTGAATTGAGAGTTTCTGAAATTCCTGGATTCTAGTTCTTTCCAATTATTTCCTCTAAATTGTCTTATTTTCTCCTTTTCATCCCTTCCTTTCCCCATCAAGAGAATCTTTCTCTTTCTTACAAAATCTTCCCTTTTCATTGATTTAGGGCATCTTGTCCTGCATCATTTAGCCGTTAATTTGAGATTTGATATATGCGTTAAGCAATCAATACATGGATTAACTTAATAGATGATTCAGATTATGGTTCTCATTATTTTATTTAGAATTTTTATTTATATGCAAATGCACAAGGATTTTTCTGTATATAACTAGAGATATATTGTATTAGGTTTTCATTGACTTGATTATTTGAGAGAGGAGTGATTCATGATTTCTTTTGTTTTCTGATTCTATCTCATCTTCCCTAAAATTTCTCTAATTTTCTCCCCTTTCTTCCCTTCTCATCCCCTTGAGAGGATCCTTCTTTCTTTTGATTTCTTCCCTTTCTCATTTTACATCACATACCATTGTCTACTAATATACTATAGACTTAAAACCAACAAAATTAATGAAAGAAAATTTGAAATTACTAAATAAGAAAATTTCACCAAAAGGTCTCCCACCATTTTGCACGATGGCAAAGCCTCACTTTAATCTTGAAACAACTTTTTGAGTAGCTATGCAAATCCATCAAGAAATATATCAGACCCAGATATTTTCAGAGGAAAAATGATTTCCTATGAAAATTTTTCCTTCTTTTTATTTTTCAAATTTTCTCACATTTCGGGAAAGAACAAAGAAAATGTTCATGAAGAGGTATCTTTTTCATATCACACAACCTATCAAATGCAACACATTGATTATATTGGGGGATCTTGTAGAGAACCACGTACTTCATATTGAACATAAAAGTGAATGTAATATCGATATTATCAACAATATTGTCGTTTTATCTCCTCAACGATAAATAAAAGCTTGTAAAATTGATAATATATGTGAATTACCATATTTATCAATAATTATCGATAATATCAACAACTCTGATTTATCGATATTATCGCAATAAATTCACGATAATATCGTTGCTAGTGGGAATAAAGCTTGGCAGGGACGCGTAGGGGGCCATTTTCAGCCACTGTTTGGTTTAAAAACCCCCCTAAACCCCATTTTTTCTCCTCCCCTCTCTGATATCTACATTCTACCATAAAAAAATAGAAGTTCTGTTTGTGAGTTTGTGGGAGAAAAACTCCCCTTTTAAGATCAAATCCGCATTTAATGTGAACAGTGTTCGGACACTGTGCGGGTAAAAAATTTCATTTTTTTCACTGTTTTTGATGTTTATATGTTTCGAAATCATGTTATTGATGTTTGTATTGCATTAAAGTGTTGATTTAAACAGATTTGCACAACTAAATCCGTTAAATTTTGCAGATTGGGGATGAACACTTGATTTAGGGAAAATCCTTAAATCGTTTAATTCATCCCAAATTAGTAATTGTTTATAAATGAAAACATAACTAAACATAATACTTGTTGAATGCAACAGATTTTCAGCATTTTTTTTTTGTAAAATTACAAATTTTGGGGTAAGCCCTAAAATTACATTTAAAAAAAAAAATCAATGCTTGGAACTTTGGATCATGAATAATGCAATTAGTTAAGTTTTTTAATTAAGGCTTTTTCTTGAAACAGATTTTTCATTTTTTATAATTTAATATTAATTATAAATAATTTTTAAAATTGTAAAAAATATAATTAATTCCTAAAATTTGTAAATATGTTTTTTGAGTGGTTTTCAAAGTCTAGAGTCCTTTTTTAGACATTTTTGTATGCATAAATTGCGAGAATTTATATTTTAAGAGGATCCGAATCTTAAAAAATGTTGATGTTGTGTAGATGAGAAAGAAAAAATCAATTTATTTTGAGTTGACATGTTTCAGTCAGCCTATATGCATTTCTCATGTGTACATTCATTATTCATGTAATGGTGGATTTTTTAATCCAATTTTTTGCTCAAATTGTGTATTTATATTTATCATAATTTATTACAAAGTTTCACTAAAAATCTCTCAATTTTTCTTAAATTTTCCTATTTTTTTCTATTTTATTGATAAAGTTCTCGGAAAAAACGATAATATCTCCAATAAAAACGATAATATCTTTCTTCCGGACTATCAATAAGTAGATATTTATCGATAATACGAACACTGGAACATACATAGACCATATTATCCAATGTTATATGATATATAAATGATTGCCAGTATAACGCAAACAACTTTAACAGCTCAACTTCAATCAGCTTGGCCTGAACAGATGATTGAGAATACTTGGCCTAAGCAATAAGCTGAGTAATGCAAGTATCCTTAAAAGAATCAAAATTTGTCCGAGCAAAACTTTCATGATATGTTTTAAATTGGAAGATGCAAAACATGGCTTGAAAAGTTAACCAAGTTTTTTAATGCAAAATGTGAATCTGAAGAAAGAAAATCACCTGCTTCAGAGGCATAAGCCATTACACTCACAAGACCATCCAAACTCCAAGATAAATATAACTTGCAGAAGGTCTGCTAAAGTGGGAGACCAAACCCAGTAGCAGCAAGCTTGAAGCCAATAACAACAGATTCTCCACAACCTCAAGCAGAAGAGAACAAAATCAGCAATAAAAAAATAAATGAAAACAAAAAAGAATTTTCATGAAAGACTGGTGGTAAAATTATTAATAAAAGTAATCTCTGAAGAAAGAAAGAATAAGAATAGACCATACTGGTTATCATCTGATCATCTGATACAAGGGTCTCACACGAAAAACTGCCCTGGCCACAGAGATGATCCTTGATATAGCTTCAGCTGTGGAGCTGCTTGTTGACTTCCCTGCTGGAGCTGTTGCTGCTGCTCTTTTTTAAGCTTCAGATGCTCATGAAGTTGATACTCGGGCTGATTTTCCTGGTTGTCCACCTGCTGGGCCTGCAGGCTAGGGGCCTGCTTTCCAGGGAAAGGGAAGCTCATCATACCAGCTGAATTGCTGTTGTCACCAGCAGTAGCATGGGTGTTTATAAATCCTGAGCGATTGAGGGAATTGCTTGCATCAATGCCTCCTGCAGAGGACACATGGTATCCATCTAACCAGCTATAATCATCCACCATTTGATGCTCATTCTTGGATATCCAACTTGTCATGGAATCATTTGATTGTTTGGGAGGAACATGGCTGAAACCAGGTGGGGGTCCAATGTGTCTAACAGGTCGGCTCACTGGATGTTTTTTAGAATTTGTAGGAACATTTGACAGCTTCATAATTGGATCACTGCCATTTGCACCAGATGGTATTGCAGAATCATGTATAGATGGCATGCTAGCACCAAAAAATGCTCTCTGACCTGGTACAATGCCAACAGCACCGAGATTCTCAAATGATGAAAGTGGAAGTGAAAATACAGGAGGGTTTGATCCTTGTTGCAACTCGGCTTTGGCAACTAGCCCATCTCTAGAAATGCTCAAACTTTTCAACCCATCAATCAGAGAGGTTGGTTGTTTCATCATCCATTTTGAAGTAATTGGATCAATGTGTTGCATGGGTTGTGAGACAGAAATGCCGTAAGACATGGGCAGCTGAAAGCTAGCACTTGAACTAGCAATCTGTGGCTGTGGTACAGAAAGAGCTTTCCCATAATTGGTCCAGTCATCTTTGGACTTCTCTACAGGGTTAAGAACTTCAAAAGCGACCGACTTCAAAATGACAACATCATCATGCTCCAACTTTAGATTGGCAAAATCATCATGCCTTTCAACTACAGCAGGCTTAAAAACAATCACCTCATCATCTTCCTCTACATCTGCAACAAAACATTCCATTGTCTGCATTGCTCCTAAATTCATTTTCTCACTTGGCATTACTGGTTTGACACCATTTGGCACAGTTAAATCCAAAGGAGCAGAAATCATGTCCTGCTCAAGCTTTTTGGGCTCAACACCTATAATAAATTTCTTTTGTTCAGGATCAAAATATACTCCCTGCTGATCAACTTTAACTGCATTCATTAGAGCCCTTCCAGCAGCAAGAATCCTTTGCATGCGGGCTCTTTTATCCCTGTTGCTAGCATCACTTCCAGAGGAAATTTTTCTTGAAAAATCCAAAATGAGTTGTGCTGGAAGAAGAGGTACAAATCCCCTCAGTTCAAAGTCCTCCCATAATGCAAGTCGATTGTCAGTTTCCTCCTCATCATACCTACTCATATCTGAGAAGCAAGTTTCACTTTCATCACCATCAACAAACACCAGCCCACTCAATATAAGCTTGTTCAAGAAAGACATACACTGAGTCCAGAAGAATGATCTAGCACTTGCTTGTTTAACCTCGACGTCACTGCCAACTGCAATATCTAGATGACAAGCTAGCCATTCAATGAAAACCATAATGGCAGGTAACAAATAGCTTGATGAAATATCCTGTAACTGTAAGCATCTCTTCAAAACATGCCCCACAAACTCGAAAGCAGCATTAAAAGCATTCTGGAGAAGGACTGAACGTTGCAGGATTTCAGCATATGACTGACCTTCAGATTCCTTGTTAACATTATGAACCATGAATATAAGAATGGCAATGAGTCTAACCATGAAAAGTCCATTTTCAGCAGTATCAGAACCAAAATTCATTTCTTCTTCAGAATCAGAAAAAAGAAGATCATGCAGATTGCTGATTACCAATGAGAAAACTTCTCCAAAAGTTTCCAAGCTGAAGAAAGACACAGCAAACACAAGGTTAATTATAAAGAATATATGTCCAAGGAAAATCAATAATGCTAAGAAACACAGTACCTTGTGCGTGTGAAAAGGATGCCATTTAGTCGGACAAAACGAACACAAAAGGTTCTGAAGGTATCTAGGATATTGGAACCTCCTTTAAAAGCATTCTCTATTTTGACATCCTTCACCACAAGCTTTGCCTCCCCTCTCCCTCTTCCTCTCCCATTCATTCGTTTCGCTGAGCTTATTCTAGCATCCCCAGTCAATTCAGAGTAGCTCTGACGGTTCTGTAACAAATTAATTATCAATGAAGAGTCATGCCAAAAAATCAAGAAAGGTCTAGGCAGTTGTGATTGAATGCAAGGTACATATGTAATTAGTTCCAGCTTAACTGAACCAACAAACCAACAGTTTCATCTTCTTCTTTTCATCCTAATTTTCATCCATGTTCTAAGATATATGCAAATGGATAGTGCATCTGTTTCCAGTCTGCACAAATCAAAAGTTTGCATAAGCTATGGGAGAAATGCAAGTTATGAATCAATCAGTAAAAAGAGCACTTCTGCTCATTGAACATGCACCAGATTGCAATTTCCTAAAACAAAATAAAAACAATGAGGGCTGCCCATTTCCTGTTTACCTAAATGTACAAAGCTTGATCTTCTTGATGAATGGCAAGAATGTCAATGCTACCATCTGGAGCATAGCCCATTGACAATGAATATGGGACCAGAGAAACTGACTTTCAGTTATTTATATATCAACTGTCCACAAATATGCAATAACTGGACAATCAGAAAATCGCAGATACAGTTTCAAGTTATAAGAATCATTAAACCAAGATCCCCTTGGTTTTATTTAGATTGATTATCATCATCAACAACAATCATAAACTGTTTCCCACCTAAGTGAGGTCAGTGCAAGGATTTTACTGTGCTATTCCTATCAATCCAGGGTTATGTACTCAGTTAGCCAAGCATTTTCATATATTTCCCAATGAACTCTAACCACATTCCATTTGGCCTTCCTCTAGTTTACTTATGGTCTTCTACGTTGATAAATTCACTCCTCATAACTGGTGCAATTTCTGGTCTCCAATTCACATGACCAACCACCTAACCTGACTTTCCCTAATTCTATTGCCCACTAATTTTACCCTTAGATTATCTCACATTACTTCATATCTAATTTTACCCTTTCTTGTTTTACCACTCATCCATCTCATTCATTTAGATTGATACATCAGCATTTTAGAACTCTTACACAAGCACCACCACAGTCACTACTCCAGTGGCTTTTGGAAAACAGCAGTTACTAAATGATGGCCAAATTTTGGCATATTAGGGACCAGTCCAGTCAACATGATCCTCGTCCATCACGAGCTCCTAAGAATACAGATGATCAATTGTTCCCCTCACGAAGCTTGAAAGTGCTAACAAAGAAACAAAGATGTGGATTTCAAAGAAGTTGTTTGCCTTCAGAGAGGAGGGAAGAAAGAGTCTGCAAGTGGCCATTAACAGTGCCAGTCAACTGCCAAGCTCGAGAAAATCTTCAACCGTGCTACATTAAGTTCAAGGTCAGACATACCACCTATGCATTTCACTTTGATAAGATCACAATGATGCACAAACTAGCTGCGATCAGTATACTCCATATTGAAGGAAATGCATTAAAAAAAAAATACCTTCTCAAATACAATGATCAAGTTGTCCCTTGCTGTTGAAAAGGGGCAAGCTACTGCCAAACTCCTGAAGTAACGGTAGACAGCTACCAGATCATCCCCAGAATAAGATGCCAATATCGCAAGCTGATATAAAGAAGAGAATTAGTACAAATTTAGATGAGTGCTCAACACATAAACAGATAGATTTAAACAGGAAGGGACTGGGATGGGGGGGGAGAGTACCACCAATTTGTAGTTTGTGATATACAGCAATATCAATAAAAAAAAATTGAGGAAAAAGAAAACTTAGGAGGGGAAGAGACCTGGTGATGAGGATTGCCACTTGAAGGCCAAAGAGCAGCTGCCTGTATGTAGTAGCTTGAAGCAGCAGCATAATCACGACTGACAAAGTCTCCTTCCCCATATAATCCTTTGTAACGAGCAAGATCACCCAAGTATATCAGACAACGGTGACAGGATATCAAGCCTTTCTTTGTCTCAGCAGATTTCTTTTCATCTGTAACCATATTAATTTCATTTCCTGGACCCTCAGAAAAATACCCTAGAGGTAATCGATACTTCGCTTTGATTTTGAAAATAAGATCATGGTAAAATCCAGTTGCTTCTGAAAGGAAGCTTTTAAAAACAGCACGTATTTTCTTAATTCGATCAGATCGAACAACACCATTTCCACCATGAGCCCCAACTGCAGTTGCTGATGCAGTATTAATGTGCACTCTGAATTCCTCAATTCGCTTGTAGTGTAGCTGCCAAAGTTTATACTCTATTTCATGTAACTCTGAAAACTCATGATCCTCAAGTATTATGGCTTCATAATTTTCTCGCATTTGCAGCCATGCATTGGGATCCGAAGGTACTTTTGCCTGGGCAGCCTTCCTAAGTCCCTTCTCCAACTCATTATTCTGCAGAAAAACCCATCACAGAGGATCAGTCAAAGTGTTGTAAATAAAGTGAGTCAGAATCACAACTACAGAAGCATTAAACACTCAACACAATAACATTTAAGATTGTCTCATAGCTGAGTTGTCCACAATTGCTATAAAAAGATTCAATATCCACATGCGGATCATATGAAATTCAAATAGCATGGCCTTAAAATAATAGGTTACCATCACCTATAAAAGATTAGGCAATTTATATCTTAGGAATGAATTGGTTCCCTACTGAGGTGATTTCTTCCCTTCTACGCAGCCTCTTTCCTTTTCTCCCTTCTGTTTACTCCAACATAGAAATGACTATTAATCACAAACAATGCAGAAACAACTATTAATTCCAGATAACATAGAAACAACTATTAATGCCAGACAATGTAGAACTGACTGTTGCCTCAAGACAAATCGTCATCCTCACAGTTTTTTCTAGGGTTGAATGAGACCATGACATCATGGGAATTTTTCGTTTTTGCCTGCAAATTTGATTGACATTTGCAAAATAGCCTATGAGCCTTGTCCTGTAAGTTTTCCTAGGCTGTGTTTTGTTTGTGTAAAAGCATCATAAAAGTCCAAGAAATGGGTGTAAAAACTCCTCCTTCTCTCCCCTTTCTTGTGATGTGACATGAATTTATTGCTTAACACCCATAATAACCATACTTTTTGCACGTCGTTACTTAGTTTTCTCTCCAAAAAGTCTATCTATTTTATTTTTATACATTTTATTGCTAAGATCACCCACTATCCCGCTGACATCAACAGCTCCCTTTTTACACCTCTTTTACACATTCTACTTTTATTTCTCATTTTACAACTCTTTCACCTCTATCCAAATAGGACCCTAGGGTGTGTTTGTTTTGAAGTAAAAGAGGACTAAAAGCATGTTTTTGGTAAAATTAATGTCAGAGATCGTTTTTTTCATTTTTTAATACTGATGTGACATTTAACTACCTTACTGTTCTGTATTATTAATTTTTTTTAAAAAAGCCCAGCTATTTTGTCTTTATTTGCCTTATGGCTGTCATGATCCCCATACTACTAACATGATTACCTGATCTTTTACACTTTCCTATTCCTCCTTTCTTACAGTTCTTTAAACTTAAACGAAACACACTCCTAGTGTGAAAAAACCTAAATTGGCATATAAATGGACAAAAATGCCCTTGCCATTCTCCCAAACAAGATGGCAAGAGCACTTTTGTCTTTTCATAGCTAGGAAAATTTGTTGGACTGGATATTTTGCAAAAACTTAAATGCTATAGAGAATAACTAAAATGCTATAAGGTTCCGTACAAATTCAATAATATTTACTGGTGAATATGAAAATTCATCACAAACAACCAACAATGAGAATGCATGTAGAGAGTAACTCATTTAATCAATTAATACAGTTGCTATTTGGTAGAAGAGAAAATGGTGTGCAATCACTGGTTTCAAGCTGTGTAAGGCATCACTTAGAAGCTACAAGCAGCAGCAGCTTCTAAGCACCATCTCCTATTTTCTTGACATATGTCTGATGATGCCATGTTAGGTTTCCAGTGAAACCAAAACTCCCTAAAAAGTAGCTTTTTGAGAAGCAATAATTTAGCAGCTTGATGGGACACTACCTAAGTTGCATGAAGAGGGGGCATTTTTTTTAGAATACAAATACCTTTTAAGACTTCAGCAATAATAAACTCATGATTTCAAATAAAATCTAATTGAAAGATCTTCAACCCAATCACTTCATACATTCACATCATCAAATTAAAATTCAATCATCAAACAAGTTTCACTAGAATGCTTATCAAAAAGAAGTGGAATGCTTATCAGATGAAAATTAATTCCACAAAATTGTAACTAAAAAAGCTCCTTCATAAGAAACTATTCCAAACCCTAAGAAACTTAGCCAAAATCAACCCTCAGCTGGTAGAAAAAAAACCTCCAGTATTTTCCAAAGTGGATCTCTAAATTGTTGCAGATCTAGATGTAACAGGGATAATCAGAAAGCCATATGGCCAGGGTGATGGAGAACAAAACATGAGCAATAAGGCTAATGCATAAGATTTAGGATTTATTTATCTTTATATGTTTTTAGGGATATTTTATTGAATATTTTGGGTATTTAATTATTTTATTTGGGGCTTTGATGTCCGCATAAAGTGATCAAAATATAGACCAACTTGATGAATGGGCTAGATTATTATTTTATTTGTTTTATTTGGGATTTTTACTCATATGGGCTTAAATTAGGATTTTGTTTTTTCATAGGAATTTTCTATGAATACATTATGTATTAGAGTTTAGAGACTAGATTGATGGTTGATGAATTAATAGTTTATGAGTTTTTCTCCATAACTTGTCTTTTATTCTTCCTCCTAAATTCACCATTTCCCCTAATCATTTCACCCTTTCTTTCCCCTAATGAGAGGATCTAACTTTTTCTTCCAAAGTCGTCCCCTTTTATATGATCAAAGTTTTTTTGTCCTACATGAATTTCATAGCAGAGCATCTTGTCCTACAATTTGATATCAAAAAGGTCCTCATTGTGTAAAATTTGAAAAAAAAAATATTTTAAAGAAGCAAGCCCTACTGGAGTTCTTTTTTAAGTAGATCAATTAGGAGATTTTCATCATTATTATCTCCAAGCTATTCAACTACAATATCAAGTCATCAAGCAGGGAAATCTGTGCAAGTTCCAATTCACGCCAAAGAAATTCCATACCATACGGGTTAATCAGATATTCAGGATCTCAATGTTTGAATGGAGTTTGTGAAATGTTAATTTTAAATGTCCTGAAGTAAATGAAGATAAGAAGTCACTTTTTGCAGCATCCAGATTAACCAAAAATGTTAAGTTATTTACAGCATAGAATTGAACCAACTTCTGAGATTTATGGCAATTTGATTATTCATATGGATGACAATTAACAACAGGTGAAGAAATAATGTGAAAATTTGAGATCAAAACTAATGACTATAAAATTGAAGGTTTTGAATGAAGCATATCAAATGGAAAAGTAGGTTGAAAGGGAATAGGCTACAAGAAATAGAAAACTTTAAACGAAGAGGCACGTATATCCACATTCTCTCTTACTTTAACATTGTTATTCAACCTCGAGTTTATCAAGCTCAAGTACCAGCCTTGGTCACTTCCACTGCTAAGTTGCTCAAACAAACAAATCAAATGAACCAGATGATTAAATCATGGGGAGTATATTCTATGAGAAATGAATCTAATAGGGACTGAAATCTTCAATTCAATAAAATTGATACTCCTAAGGAGGATTTAGTTAGTGTTGCTATTCAGATTGAACCCATAGTTGGCATCATTGATAAAAGTTACATGAAATCTATCAATGAACCAAATCAAAAGTTGGATGTTATTCAGGACTCCTAGGAGTATGAGCTTGTATGTGAGAATCGCAAAAACCCTATAGTTGTGAATGAGGAAATTGTCCAACCATCAGATATCACAAAAGATGAGACAGAAGAGAGTAAGAATATTGGCAAAGTTATGGATGATGGAGTTGATAATGATGTTTTTGAATCCTCGAAGATTATTCTTGTGGCACCAAAGAAAAGGCCAAGGCTGATTAATTCATAATTCAAAGTTAAGAAATCTATATCTCAAGGAAAAAGAAAGTTCAAGTATACAAAGAGGAAGAATAGAAGGAAGCTAGAAAAAAAATTTCTTGTACTACAACATCCTTCCATACACATTCTAATCATTTGATATGGAGAACTACATTATAAATTAATGTCACTACATTATGAATTCATGTCAAAGCAAATGAAGATAATATTCAAAGTTGGTGTATAATCAACATCAACTCAAAACTCATGGACAAGGTTTTAAGTTGGGGAGAATGATGGAGAACAAAATATAAGCAATAAGAC